>JAQGAS010000583.1:0-42423 GCA_034686365.1 Pachymerium ferrugineum | reverse complement strand
TCGCAACATTCGCAACAGAAACGACTGGTGTTGCATTTCTCTGCACCATCGCTTGATTCAATGCCGGCGACGGTGAATTCCCTTGTGACGAATTGTGCGACGATGATGGCGTAGGTGGCGCTACCGATGTCACTTGATGAGCGAATAATTCCGGCTTCATAGCCGCTGGTGATGGCCCTGCGCATGGCGTTTGATGTTGATGCGGCTGTTGTTGTTGTTGTTGTTGAGGATGCACTTCCAAATTCGGGAATTGATGATTTAAATAATTATGGACTGGGGTCCGTGCAGTACCATGATAATAATCAGTCGTACCCTTTACATCTGGTTGGTTAGTGGGCATCATTAACGCGGGCGGCCGTGAATTGTTATCAATCATCGCTCCCTGATGGCCCAATACGTTCCGATATCCCCCGTGTTCTTCCATGTAGCGTGTCCCGCTCGTGTCAGGTCGTGGAGTTTGTTTACCTGGATGTGGAGGTTTTGGTGTAGATGAAGTGGGCGTGTCTGCATTGGAACGGTGCATGACAGTCTCGTGAGGTAAGACCCCGAAAGGGCTCGACGGTGTGGGCATTATGTCGGGTGGGCGCCACGAGTGAGGCGATGATTGAGAGTTGAACATTCCTCCACTCGCCATTCCACCGGTTACTCCAGATGGAGCGTTTGTTACTGGAAGTCCGGCTGATCTTCGGGAAAATCCACCGCGGAGTTCGTTGATTTCCGTTTCTTTACCCAGGTTTTTGAACATGGCTCCTGAGTGTGTGTGAGGGGGCATGTTGAGAGGGGTTAGTGGGTGATGGCCTTTAGTGGATGGTGGGAACGTACTGAGCATTGAGTCATGGTAAGGAGTTGTTAATAAATGGTTCGCGGTGTTGACAAAAGGGGTATCGGAGTGTGGCACAGGTTGCGGCGCTGTGTTTAACGTGTGATGTGCGGGTAATAACAGTGGCGATGCTCCTGGGGTTGAATAGCTGCTCATGTCTTGTCTTGAGAGACCCAGATCGTTTAGTTGACCCGTTTGGGCTAAAGGGTTGGTTCCCGTTGCGTTTAGACGCGGGTAGTGTTGAGAGTATGTTGACCACGGTGGATGATCCATGTTTTACTCGTGGGTAGGTAACCCTAGTGTCAAAATTGGTAATAAAAATGTTAATTGTTTGTTAAATGTCTGTTTATATTAATAATACGTTACTGGTTGTTTTGTTGATATTTATAATGGGCGGTTCATTAGATGGTCTGTGGTTCTCCAAGTGTGTTCATGACCATTAACGGCAATTGATGGACAATAATATAACATAATCAATGCAGATGGAGGGGTTGAGGGATGCAGCCTTTTGTGGTTTACCACTTTGTTGATTGTTATCCGTGGGTTCTGGATTTATGGCTCAGTTTACACAATTGCAATGCGTCGTCCGATGTATTTTTAAGTGATCGCGTTGATTGTTTAAATTGATTACCTGCTTTCAAACACATACTTTACTGTAGACGCCATTTTTGATTGGAAGACAACTCCGTTTTTCAGTGTTTATGTTTTTTTACTATTTTTTAATTTCATTTTTTTAAAGAAATTAAACCAGTTTGAACGAATTTAGTCACAATTTACTCTACAAATCTTGTTTTTGTTACAATGTTTTGAATTGAAACAAAATTTTTGTGAACATACGCTGCCATCTGATATCGGATTGTAATAATTTTAGTTTTAAGAGATTGCCACAAGAGGGTAGCACTAAATGGACGCTTAAAAATAAGGTTAATTTTAAATGAATAAATAAATTATAAGTAAATTGTAATTTTTATGGCATGATAATAATAAAAATGAAGGCGGATTTTTAAACAGTCTAAAAACATTTTCCGACAAATAAAACGGAAAAATATATAATTACCACAACCACAAGTCGGGAACATGCCCGGATGTGTCGATAAACGAATTCGTTTTCCGTCGGAACAAAAGCAGACGCGGTTTTGATTAATCTCTATAGCCCATGGAAGGTGAGTTAAAGTTACTTAACATTAACAATAACCCGGTAACGTTTTTATTTCCATTTAACGATAATTTGGCTTGATTTTAGAGCTTCAAACGTGGTGGCGAGTCCCCACAATCGCCCATTTCTGCTCTTTATTCCGTGCTGCCTTCAATTTAATAGATTTCGACATTGAGGTAAGAAAAAAAATATTTTTTCTCTCCCTATGTAAACATCAATTCTCATGAGAAATATAAATGTTATAATTTATAACATCTTTCTTAAAATGGTCGCGTGTGACCCGATGACGCGTAGGCCTAGTTTAAATGGTGGTTTCTATTCATTATTTTAAAAAACAACAACTTTCCGGGTTTTTTAAGGCGGTTTTTACACTTTTTTATTTTTGGGTTTTGTTTGTAGGAGTTGGAAGAAGCTTTTATCCAAGAAACAAGTGATGAATCCGATTCGTCTTTATTAGAAAACCTTGTTGTACGTCTCCTTTCCGGCTGCCATCAACGACATAATTTGAAGTAAAAAAAGAAAAGATATTATTTTTTATTTTGTAATGTTTTTTATTCGTGTTTAATACGTTTGTATGATTAATTATTGTGTTGTAAGAGTTAATCGAATGTTTTTATTTAATTTATGCATTTTTTATGTCATTTGGTGTTCAAAAAAGTTTTAAAAAAATTCATTTTGGTGTTTAATTGTGTTTTAAGTGTTATGTAATTTAAATTGTTGTATTGATATTCATCCTTTTATATTATTTTAGTATCGATAATTATCACAAACTGCTTCACGATTTTGTCAAACGCCATTGCCCCAATTTGGATGGCGCTTTAAATGAGACAACAACATTCAACTGCCTTTCGCTTAAAGATAAAGTACAAATTTTACATGCACTTTGTGATGCACGTTTGGATGCACATGATGTAGCTGAGGTCCTTAAAGTACGTGTTCAGTAACCCATTTTTAATAACTATTTTGTTTACTAAAATATTTAATTCTTTTTTTTTTTTTTAGAATTTAGAAGCTGACAGCCTTCGAGTAGAACCTTTAGGAACAGATGCCGAAGGAAGAATTTACTGGTATTTTTACGGTACGAGATTGTATCGAGAAGATGCCGAAAAACCACAAGAAATCGAGTAAAACTATTCACTTGAATACCCAAAATTCTTGTATAAAAATTTTTTTTGAATTATTTAAGGCCTCCTAAGAACGAGAAAGTAAATAAAAGAAAAGAACGGAAACGGAGAAGAGGGAGAGCGAAAAAAGAAGCTGAAAATGAAGAGTAAATTTAAAAAAATAAATTTGTTTAATTCAAATCGTTTAACAAGTTTCTTTTAAATTCTAGAGAGGAAATTATTGAGGAGGTCCCGAAGCCCGCAGCTTCTGACCCAGCATGGCGAATCGTGTGCTCCACGGAAGAAGAATGGAAACAGTTGGCCGAAGGTTTTCGGAAAAGCAAAAATAAAAATGAACGGGCCTTACATCGAACTTTGACCATCGATTTTCTCCCGGAAATCAGTCGAATGTTTACAGACAAGGAAAAAATTGCTAAGAAACGTTTGATAGAAATGGCACCGAGGAGAACGTCCAGGCGGATTGAATTTTTGAAGCAACAGAAAGAAGAGGAAGATAAGAAAACGCAAGCAGCGATGAGGGAAGCGACCCTTGCAAAATTGCGGTCGAGAGAAACCGAAATACGAGAAGATCGTATTTTAGATCGACATATGGCTAAAGAAGGTGGGAATCATAAACATTAAGGCGTCTTTCATTCTTTCAGAATAAAAATAAATGAATTTTGTAGATCGAGCAAGAAGAGCACGAATGAGAGCCGAAAGAGCTCGAAGGTGTGAGGAAGGTGACGAAGTGAGCCAGTCTTCCAATTTTGATATACAGTCGAATAATTCCTACGATACGTTCGAGGAAACGGAAAACAGATTGAAGTCTGGAATGCTCAAAAGTAATTTATAGCAAAAATTAAGTTTTATACAGCTCTAAAAAATTTATTTTGACAGTTTTGGAGGTACTTCTATCACATCCTGATTCTTGGCCGTTTAAAGAACCTGTAGATGAGCAAATAGCTCCTAATTACTACAGTGTGATTAAAGTAAATTTGTACAAGATCGGTTTTAAAAACAAAAAAATAAATCTTATCATTTCATTACAGCAACCAATGGACCTCTCCACCATTCAAAACCGTTTAAAAGCAGGTCATTACGTAATAGTATCACAATTCGAAGAAGACGTCAGATTAATGATATCAAACTGCCGAAAATATAACGGCATCGACAGCGACTACACGAAAATGGCCGAAAAAATAGGTCGTGCATTTGAAAGAGCAGTGCAGCGATATTTTCCAAAACCTGTAAGCGACGAGGAGGAAGATCTCGCGGTGGATATCGACGGCGACGAGTCTGCCGATATGAAACTCCGAATCAACTCAATGGGTGGATTCCGGCCAAGACGACAAGCAAGTTTGAAAGCGATTGAGATGTTAGCACAAGTCGCGGAAGATGCGTTGAAAAGACCCGAACGGCGGAGAGGAATGAAGAGAAAAACGACCCGGTCTCCATCGTGGACCAGCAACGACGAGTCGTCGGAATCATCAGACGAATCGCCGCAAGTTAATATGACGATAAAACATGCCACGTATGGCGCTCCAAGAGAAGAAAAGCCAGGAATGAACAAGGAAGGGAAATCGGAGAACACATTGACAAATAAACTGAACGCATCGTCCATTCTTCACTTTAAAGAGTTAGTTCAAAGATCTCTAAACTCGCAATCATCAACTGCGACAACAAATACAACAGTAACTAAAATAACAATTCCGATGACGAAAACAACAACTTCAGTGTCCGTTCCGGTCAAAAAACGCGTTGCAGCTTATTATGTCACAAATAAAGACAAATTATTAGAGACTCCATCTCCCCCAACACGGACAGTTATTTCCTTGCTCAAAAAACCAGTCATAACCCCTAAAGAAACACCTCCGCAATCTAATAACGGTTCGATCGCTGTGACCGGTCATGTAAGTGGAGCTCCGGTTATGGTCATGTCGCCGTCGACGCAGGGATCGGCGATAAGAGTTGTGAATGGTTCACAGGTGGTTACGTCAACGACGACGACACAGTCCCCGACGCAAATTCAATATACTATATTACCATCTAACGTTATACCGTTAACATTACGCACGAGTAACTTACAAACTCAACCACAGATTTATTATTTGCAGCAACAGGGAAATCAAATCATTTTGAAACCGCAGGTTGTTACTACACAGTTAAATGGGACTCAAGTGAACACTCAATTAATATCAACCGGGACACATAAGACGCTGGTCGCCTTAACGCCAATGTCCAATTCCGGTTCTTCGTCGTCTAACTTGCCTCAGTATTAATTTCGTTTGTAGTATAATTTTTTTTTTAAATTTTATTTGAAAAAGGTAAAAAAATAATCACTCTCAGGGAAAATGTATTTTTCTTTAATTTTGTTTATTTCCAATTGTATAATAAATGAATTCCATTTTAATATCTTAGGGTTGTAAGATATAAAAATTGTAATAATTATAAAAGTTTGGTTTTTTTTTTTTAGTTTTCTTTCTTTGTATTTATAATTTAATTTTATAAAAAGTAGATGTTGGAAATGAGAAATAAAGTCAACCTGGGAACATTTTGACTATATTGATTTATTTTAGAGGGCGCTTGTGTTCACGTATCCGATAAATTCCCGGATGAAGCCACCATCCGATGGCGGACGGCGACGCATGACGAGTGCGTGATAACGACGAGAAGGCGGCGTAAGTAGCCGCCCGCTGTTTACACCAAACATGCAAAAAGAGAATGCCGTACCTAGTGAAATTCATCATCAATATGTCGGTCCTTACCGCTTGGAGAAAACGTTGGGAAAGGGACAAACAGGTAAAAAAAAATTTCATTTAACGATTTAACCTATACCCACCACCCCTCCCGTCATCCTCTCTTTCCCCTGTCATGTCTGCCGCAACGTTTTGCAAATTTCAAAAATATCAGGGTGTTCTTTTCCTGCCACGAATTCCCCTATTATCATTAAGATTTAGTTAAAGGGGGATGGTGGTTATGATTACATTATGGCGGCATTGGGTATTTCTTCAATGCGTCATCCATTGGTTGAGTAGCGCAGGGAAGTACAAGGGGGTGCTTTTTGGGTTGTGAGTTGTTATAAGGTGCGGTAGTAAATTAACACTTTATTTTCGTTTTTTATACCTATTTACACCGTCTTTAATTTGATTAAACACACTATAGATGGGGGATGAAAGGGTAATGGGATTTATGCGCCTTGTTTGCTGCTCGCTCTGGCGGCAGTAAAGCAATTGGGAGTATTTAAGGAATGTCTTTAGGGAAATTATTGTTTTTATTCTTAATTTCTTTTTATTATTTAGCCACAATACAGTTTTATTGGAAATTTATTTCGGGATGGTTTTTTTAAGAAACATGAATTTGCGGTTTTTTAAGACTACATTCTTTATCGATCGATTTAAATCTCTCACGTGACCCCATTTCTTCCTCCCCCTTTCTCTTTTTTTCCCTAATAAATCTTGTGGAGACTGAAGAAGTTTGTGTCATCGATTTTAGTATCTTATTTCAATCGGACTAATATCTGATTTCTGGTTTCTTCGGGTTACGGAAATCGGATTATTGATTAGTTTAATTTTGACGTTTGATTCGGTTGTTTTAAATGGTTGAAAATTTTTTTTTCTTTGATGAAATATTGATGTTTAATTAAGTAGCAGCATTTATTTTACACGATCATCTGTCGGGATTTTAATTATCGTTCGTTTCTCGCAATAATTATTGACCACATTTCTCTCCGTTGCAGGCTTGGTAAAGCTAGGAGTGCATTGCATTACGGGTAGAAAGGTGGCCATTAAAATCATCAACCGGGAAAAACTAAGCGAATCCGTTTTGCAGAAGGTACGTGATCAAACTTGACTTTTTAGCAGTGAAATTAGATACAAGTTTATTTCAAAGGTGGAGCGGGAAATAGCTATAATGAAATTAATTGAACATCCACACGTTTTGTCACTAACAGACGTTTATGAAAATAAAAAATATTTGTGAGTTTTTTAATATATAGATAGATTCGAACCGTACCCACTGTGCTTATTACATTTTTTAGATATCTCGTGTTGGAACATGTTTCCGGTGGCGAATTGTTTGACTATTTGGTGAAAAAAGGACGATTAACACCTAAAGAAGCGCGACGCTTCTTTAGACAAATAATTTCCGCGTTGGATTTTTGCCACAATCATTCGATTTGGTAACGCTTCAAAAAATTTTTTTCGTTTCTTTAAAAAAAAAAAAATATCGGAAATAAATAGGGAATTACCTTTTCGAGCGGGAAATTTGAACAGTTTTAAATTTTATTTTCTAGTCATCGGGATTTAAAGCCGGAAAATCTGCTACTAGACGATAAAAATAACATCCGAATTGCGGATTTCGGCATGGCATCTTTACAACCAGAAGGCTCAATGTTGGAAACGAGTTGCGGGTCTCCCCATTACGCATGTCCGGAAGTGATTCGGGTATTAATTATAACTGCAACGTTAAATTCGAGTAATAAAATGTCGGATATTGCTAGGGAGAAAAATATGATGGCCGGCGTGCTGACGTATGGAGCTGCGGCGTGATTCTTTACGCGCTTCTGGTGGTAAGTTTTGTAATTACCTGGCAAGCAAAATTTAGGAATAATAAAAAATTTGTTTTTATAGGGTGCCTTACCCTTTGATGATGACAATTTACGTCAGCTTTTGGAGAAAGTTAAACGAGGAGTATTTCACATTCCTCACTTTGTGCCACCGGATTGCCAGAACCTGTTACGTGGAATGGTTGAGACCAATCACGAAAAGAGATTTACGGTTAGTAAATCAAATGGAAAAAATATTTTCCAAATTTTTAATTTGCTTTTATTTCTTCTGAATAAAATAGATTTCAGACATCAAGAGGCATCCTTGGTATAACGTGTAAGAGTCTTTTTTAACTATAAAATTCAAATTTATAATTCACAAAAATTATATAATATTTAAAATAATTTATAAAACATTCTTAATACTTTTTAAATTTAATTCCAGAGGCGGAAAAGAACTAGAAATGGAATTACCAATGCTTCAAGTAGTCCAGGTATTTTTTAAATGTTTACAAATAAAAAACAAGCTAATCTAATGAGGTACAATTACTTTTGAAGACGCATGTGGTGCCCTCATCGGACGCACTGGATCCGGACGTTCTGAACAGCATGTCCCACTTGGGTTGCTTCCGTGACCGGGAAAAACTTATAGAGCAATTGCTCAATAGCTCGTAAACATATGAGTAATTATCTGATGAAAAGCACAAGCGACCAATTAAGAGATGATTCTTCTGCAGACATAATACCGAAAAAGTCATTTACTTCCTCTTGCTGGATCGGAAGCGAAGGAAACCCAGTTACGAGGATGAGACAGAGATCATCATTCGAAATAGAGCAGAGATCGCAGCAGGTAGTTGTTCAAAAATAGAAAATTATTCATTTTCTGTCAGTTGTGCAACTTTTGGGAGTTTCAGGTGTCGACCCACCGCGAAAACGCATCGATTCCGTGTTAATCAACGGTAAAGCCACACCTAAGTACACGTACGATGTACTCAGTGATGGATCTCCTATCGCCTCACGTAGATCTCTACACAGGTATGGATATCAAAAAAAAATTTTGATTTGGGATGAATAATTTTTAAAACAATTTTAGTCGTGTGAGACGTGGCAGTGCGAATTCTCTCATCCCGAGTCCAGCCCCCTCGCCAATGAGTAGCCCAAAATTGGCTCCACGAGGAATGCTTGAAGACAATAATAGTCCATTAAATACTCCACCAAGTTCTCCCGCACTCACTCAGGCACCTCATTGGAAGATGCGTTTTAATAGCATCAAAAATAGTTTCTTGGGCAGTCCAAGATTTCATCGACGGAAGTTGCAAAGTAATAAATTATATAAAATTATTTAAAAATAAATCGTAATTTTCGTTCAATTTTTTTATTTGTAGTGCCCTCAACTTCGGATGAAGTTAGTGGACTCACACCTGAATCATCTCCAGAGTAAATTGATTTATAATGAACTTTTTGTTAAAATAGGAAACAAAAAAATTCAATAAATATAAATTTTATCTCGCAAAATTTAAACAGCTAAAATAATTATTTTAATTTTTAGATTGACCAAGAAATCATGGTTTGGTAGTCTGATTGGAACGGAAAAAGATGAGGTGTACACCATCATCGTTCACGATAAGCCTCTGAGCGTAGTCAAGGCTGACTTGGTCCACGCCTTTTTATCTGTAAATTTTGATCTCTCAAAATATTTTATTCCAACTAAAATATTTTATTGTAGATCGCAGATTTGAGTCACAGTGTGACATCACCAATGTCATTCCGGGTCGAGTACAAACGTGGTGTCACAGGACCGGCCGTATTTCAACGGAACGTTCGATTCCAAGTAGACATTGCGCAAGCGTCAGCCGACGAAGAAGAAGGCGAAAGCGGGCCTGTCTTTTGCATCAACTTCACGCTCATCTCAGGAAACATCCGCCGCTTCAAGCGCATCTACGACCACATTCAAAGCCAAGTGATTGCTAGGCGACCACCGTCATCGCCGAGAGCGGTTCGGAAATACAACGCCACCGAGCTCAGCGAAAGCTCCTCTTGCGGATCCGACCGATCGGACCGACTGTCGCCCACGCCAACTTCCAACTTGGTAATATGATTTTATTAATGAACTCTAATGAAAAGATTCCAAGACCTTTAATATTTTTTCAGACCGACTCTGAGGACAGTAGTGCAAGTGATGTATTCGACATACGACCCCGAGCAACTAGTGGACACCGATTAAATGAAGGAAACCAGTCGCGGGCAACTGTAATGACAAATGGACGTAAAGCATCCATGTCATTGAGTGTCGGTCCTAATAAGACCTCCAAGGACAAGGTTTGATGACGAATTTTACAAAATGGTTACGTGTTGGTTTTATTTCAAACCCAAAAGTTGGTCTTCACATTTGGGGAAATGTTAAACGGCCATTGACGAAGAGATGCCGGCAAAGCAATTTCCTCTCTTTCCAATTGATGTATCTCTTATGCTGCCTATATTATTGTTTTCACACCAAAAAAATGCTGGAGGTTATAGAAATCTCTCCCATAATTCACCTTCCTCTTTAGCCATTTCCCCCTCTCTCTCCCGGTTTTGGTTTGTAAATATGATTACTATAAATAATATTATCAGTTATACATATAAAAAATATGATACGATTTTATTATTTAACTCCTTGTAATAGGGAGAAATAAATTGGTCTTTGATTTGCATTTGTCTCTCTCTATTAATTAGCTGTGGTGGTTGATCTGGTTAAACGTGAAGTGGGTTTTGATGTGCGGGGGACTGGTTTCTGTTGCTGCGGTTTGGACGGTGCTGCTTCTTCATCAAATCTAAAAATTAAAATAATTAGAATCGCTTCGTTTAAATATTTAATTTTCTTACAGGAGATCAAAGTGACCGAGATTTGTTGGTGTAGTCGTTCGACGAATACTAAAATACATTAAATTTTAAAATGTTATAATGTTATTTCAATGTTTAATATTACTCTGGTGGTTTGTTATCGGGAAATACAATATTGAGTATGTCAGCGATAAGCTTGGCTTTCAAGATTCTATCGTGAGATGTCGTTCCTGCTAATGATGGCGATGCATTCGCTTCGATTAACCATGGTTTTAATTGATCATCGATAATCACATCGTAGCCGTAACATTCAAAGCAGTGACGATCGTTAATTATCACATTCTGAAATAGAATTATAGAATTTAATAAACTGGGAATGGTTTTGATCAGTTTTAATTTAATCGACCGAAACTGCACGAAGGGAGTGAAGTAGAAGCCAATGAATGTCATCAAAGAGTTTTCTCATAACTTGAGTCCCTCGAGTCGATTCTAAATATAATTTAAAATTGTCAACATTCCATTTCCCGCCATGGAAACTATTATATTCTTCCTAGAAATATATATTTAGGTAACTATTGATTCGAGTTTTTATTTGTAAATTTGTATTCCTTACGCCGTGTTTTTGTATTGCTACATTCGTTAGGTGGGCAAACACATCTACGTGGTCTGCATCGCCGTAGTTGGCCGAACAGAATCTGCAGAACCCAAGTCGAGAGACGTAACATTTTAAAGGGTGGAAGGAGGTAACGAGAACGTAAAGTCGCAAGTCGAATTTTTTACCGCCGATTAAAAGCGGGTTTTGAATGTATCGGGAAATTACGTAGGATTCCAGACGAGTTGGCATTTGAAACGGTGTATTTCTTTAAAAAAAAAAATTTTAGTAAATAGAAAAATGTTTCATTTTAAAGAAATTTACTCTTTGGAATTTCTGGTGTCTCTTGACCATCTTCTCAGTTGCGATAATTTATTAATCAGAAAAATCCCAATTCCTTGTGCTTTTTTTAGAAGAAAAAGTGATTAACTAATGCTAAAGTGTGATTAAATAAGACTATAAAATCTACTTCACACTTTTAATTACATTTAGCACTGGGTTTCATTATCCAAACGCTTGTGGGATTTTTCCTGAATTCTTCGACGAATAAATTATAATCGGCTGGTAATACAAACGTCACCGGGATGAAATCTATTGAATAATAAAACGCATGAGACTTGATATAATGCTTGCTGCCCCATAACCAAATATTGGGCTTCTCTGCATTTATTTTTTTAATGGGTGTTTTTAACTTGTTTAGATACATCAATATACTCTGGTTTCTACTAATTGGATTCTCTTGGTAAGAACGATTTTAATTATAACCTAAATATAAATATCTTCCTTCGTTATCCTTTTCAGCCATTGGATGACGCTCTTTCTCTAACTCCCTTCTATATCTTTTTATATTTTTAACCATCATGTCTTTTCGAGTTAACTCATAATGATTGGGAAAATGGTTAATTAATCTAAAAAATTTAAAACAGTTTATTAGAGTCGTTATATATTTTTTTATTATAAACCCCTTAACTGATTTTCTCCGAGTCTGAATCCACTTTCTATTCCAAAAACAGTTCTAATAGCGGTTACAGAAGCCCTAAATAATTTTTATTGCAAAAATCATTAATGATGTATAAATAATAACTATCCACCAATAAATGTGCCAATCTTCGTCCGGTTCAACAGAAATCCACCCTCTTTTATCGAAATTAGAAATTAAAACTGACTTATCAAAATCGCAACAAAATTTAATCACTTCCATTTTCTCCTCTTCGTTTACAGTCGCCATTTTCTACGGTCTTTGCATTTGCACTCTAGTGACAAAAACAGACACTCTTTTTATCGATTCAAGTTATTTAATTGCATGATTTTTACATAGCATAGAAAAATTAGAACTAAAGCTATTTATACAATAGATTCTCTGTAGAAAATTAAATCAACACATCATTTATATAAAACAAAATCTACTGAATATCCAAAAATGGCGCATCGTCTGGAAATAATCCACCGCCTGTATTTTGCATCGACTGCGATTGCGATACTAGATTTCCAGACATGTTCCCGGGATTCATCTGCCCACTCGGTGCAATTTGTGCTCTGTGTTGTAGCAGCATCTGATGGCGGAATTGTGCCTGTTGTTGTTGTTGCTAAAAAATAAAATAAATGAATTTAAATGAATTACATAATAGACTTGATTTTAGTATCACTAACTTGCAATAAATGTCTTAACTGAGGGTTATTAGTCGCAGCGCCAGGTGGAACTTGAATCATCCTCTGTTGCTGCTGCTGTATCTGAAACGGTACACACTACACATCACTCTAACCGTCTGTCACAAAATTCAAAACAACACTGACCATCACAGCTTTTTGATGTTGCTCATGCGCGACCTTAAATTGCAATTCTTTTTGTTGCGCAGCTTCCAAATTCTGCCGTAACTGTTGAATTTTAAGCAGATTTTGTACTCTTTCAGCTTCCAACGAAGACATAGGTGGCGCTGAACTCTCCATTCCGGACATATTAATCGTCGTCGTCCCTCCACTCGCTGTTTGATTTGTCTGTGAAATCAAAACATTTCCCGTCGACGCACCACCTTGAATACCGGAAGAAGTAGAATTGGCAGCATGAGCTGGATTTAAGGTTGGTATTTGTGATTGGGTAGTTGCTGCTGAATTAAAAAGAGAAGTGTTCGTAGCTTGTCCTTGAGGGGCTGGTGGTGAAGGTTGCGGAATTCCTTGACTAGGATTTCCTTGTTGGATGATTTGTTGTTGCTGTTTGACCACTTGTTGTTTCTTGTGGGATGTGATTGCCATTCGGATGGCGCTCACCAGTCCGGTTTGATCGTTTGGAATGAATCCGATGTAAGCGCGTTTCTCGGGTGAAAATAATAGAATCATTACTCGAATATCGCATTGAGCATTGGAAAAATGCACGCAACCAGCCTAGAAATTAAATTTAAATTAGCGACATATCAATATATTTTTAAAAAAACATACAAATCCATTGCTCATGACTTTATTTAGTGTTTCTAAAACTTCACTCGACGCCGTGAATTGAAACATGACATTTCTAGAATTTTTTAAAAACAGTCCTCCAAATGTAGATACTAATTGCTTCGGAATTAGCTGCATTATTAATTTCTTCGGCCATTTATCTGCATTTCTGAGTTTTAAATAAAAATGATTAAAATAAAATGTAAGTTTGAAATAAGAAATTTTACATTTCTGTTTCCCCGGTTGGGCATATGTTGGATAAAACTTGGCATTGAAGTGCGCGAGTCACTTTACTGCCCGAGTCATTAACCATTTTAGATTTTTCTTGCCATTCTAATGTGCCAGTCCAAATACTTCGACGTTCTTTTTGAGTACTCACTTGCATTGGATTTCTGTATTACGAAAAGTATGAGTTTAATGGAAATTTACATTTGGCTTTTTTTCATACCCAACTTGCTGTTGTCCCATCACTGGATTTCCCACAGTAGTCATCGCTTGTCCTCCCATTGTCGTCATTGGTCCGGAAGTTTGTGGTTGCTGAGACTTAAAATTAAACAGATAAATAATTTAAGTAACTGAAAATAAAAGTATAAACTCACGGAAATAGAGATTGGAACCGAAAAATTTGGCTGCGATTGAGACATTGTAGTCATTGCGGTAGGCATTGATAACTGCGTTTGCAATGTTGATTGTTGATTCTGTTGCACACCTGGTCCAGATTGCTGCGCTGTTTGAAAAAAAAAATTTGAAAGCTTAAATGGGTGGTAACAGCTAATACCTTTCTTCAAAAAAGACTATTCATATTGTCTGCCAGTTTATACTTTTAAATAATGTGTATTTATAGGAATTTTTATCAGCCGAGTATGACACTTGACCAAATATTCTGTTACCGTCCTAAATAGCGGAATTTTCGGCGTTGTTTGTATCACCAAAGATGACTAAGGGCATCCCTTAGTCATCTTTGTATCACAAGCGTCTTTCTTAATCTTATCATTAATCAAATCGCAGGCTTAGGATTGATTCATTTGCCCCTTATTGACGTTTTTGCAAACAACTGTACAGAATTATTGCAAAAAAAATACTAATAACTCTTGATATAAGAAGAGTCACTGTAATTCGTACGAAACGCGCTCAACTACTCTGCAACCAAAGAAACCAACTGTTGTTGGTTAGGTTAGGTTTCTAGCCAAGCACATCCGATTGCGATTCATCACCCAAGCCATTCTGGAATTGGCTAGAAAAATTATACTTGATTTTCATTGGTCAAAATTGGCACATTGCAGTAACTCTTCTTATATTAAAATAAAATTGTTAGCAGGACATGCCCCTTTAGTACGCACGATTTGATTGTTGTCCAATATTTTGATTAGGACCCAAATTAGGCGCCATCGGTCTATTCATATTCATCTGTGTATTAGCACTTGGTGCAATCGGCCCTTTAAGTTGATTCAACAAATGAGACATTGCTTGATTTGGTTGTTGTTGAGGCCAGGAATTTCTTATTCCAATCGGCGACTGAACTTGATTAGGTCGCGGCATTCCCATCCCACTACCGTCCAACCCCGGCAACGGTCCTTTGGTATTAATCGTAACATTAGGAGGATTCGGTTGATTAAGAAACGACGTCGTCGATTGCGCTGAATTATGAGCCCCCTGCCGACCGATAACTTGGGGCGGGATATTTGATATTGGTCTCTGTATCGGCGGTTGCATCGGGATCATTGACTGTTGCGGTTGTTGTTGTTGTTGTTGTTGTTGTTGTTGTTGTTGTTGTTGGTGGTGGTGGTGGTGCTGTTGTTGTTGTTGCTGCTGCTGTTGCTGCTGCTGCTTTTGTTGCTGCTGCTGTTGTTGCTGTTGCTGTTGCTGTTGCTGTTGCTGGGATTGATTCTGTTGTGCCGCAGTGACATTAGGGGGCGGTTGTTGAGAACCCATCATAGCCATGTGTTTGAAGGGGGGTGCATTTGGTGGTGAGCCGCCTGCAGGACGTTTTTTCGGTCCTGGTTGTTGTGGGCTTGCTACTGACAATGTATTTGCAGCCATTGCTGGACTGTTTGCTGTTATTGGGGGTTTGACGTCAGCTGGTGGTGGAGGTTTCGGTTTCGGTTCTATTGCCGATGGACTTACGGGACGTTCTTGCAATTGAAAACCCCGGAGTAGTATCAAGTGACGTCTATCGATGGCATAGTTTTTCGTCTGCATCACTTGCAAGTCACCACCTGCCTGTGAATTTTGGAATTATTATTTTTTTGTTTTAAAATTTTGAGTGAAGTTTCGGTACTTTGTCGTAAAGTTTTAATAAAGCTGGTATTTTGCGTGGTGAAATTACTGTTAGGTTGATTCCCCTCTGAAATAAATGAATGATTTTAGTTTTTAGTCATTTTAAGGTGAATTATTTTTACCTCTCCCATTAATGTTGCTAATTGATCAGCCATGTAACCAGAATAATTCTGACTTTCAACACACGGTAGTGGATACGGAGGTGAATTGCAGATTAAAACGCAGTGCTTTTGAGTTGTTACACTACATTTTTTTAATTAAATAATGAGAAAAATGTTTTTGAAAACTTTTCATTTCTGTTTGAATTAACCTCGGTTCTCGTTGTGATTGAAAATCATCGAAAACTTGCAATGACGTACTTAACCCTTCAGCTATATGACTGTGCCCTTCACCAGCACCTCCAACAAACCTAAAAATAATTAAATTGCATCAATTCGTAATAGATTTCTATTACACTCACGGAATTTGATCAATCCATGTCAGGACTCTACTAATACTAGTGGTTTGTGCGTAACAAGTGGCTGATGGCTCCGGTGCGCAGTCCGCTGCCATAAATACAACAACTGCATACATAGTTCCATTTAGCTGTATGTAAAAAAAATTATATTGCGGCAAAATTGATTTCATTATCTAAAAATAAATTACATCTAAGCCGGTTTCGTTGTCATCACTCGATCCTCCATTAAAATATCTGATAAAAATTTTTATTCTTAAAAAAGTACTACTTATAAATAAATTTAATACAAAAAACATACTCCAATGTTGGTACAATGTAATTCGTCTTCAATCCGTCAGCTTGATCGAGATAAGCACCCAAATTTGCCGTACCTTCAACAACAAACACAACATCGGCGGCAGGTGTGACTTCGGCAGGTACAACCATCTTCGATCACCTGTAAATCAAATCCAATTTCAATATAACTAACAATACAGACCGTCTCAATTACCTTTATATAATGAAACACTAATCAACTACATGAAAAATTTGACTCAGTCTTGTTTACCTACCTCACCGCTAGAGCGGCTCTACTAGAGCACTTTCTTTTTAAATTTAGATGGCTTTGGTAACTAATGTTTATGTAAATTGTCAATAGAGGTCGCTAAACTTGTTGTAAATGACGTAACTCTGAAGGTCAAAGCAAGTAGTAAAATGGCATCGAGAATCGCTCGGAGGTTTTACAGAACTGATGGTCAAAATGATATGCCCCTCGACCATGGAGTTACAGCTGCAATGGAAAATAGGTGGTTATTTGAAGCGTCGTGGGAAGTGGCGAATAAAGGTAAATGTCGGGAAATTTAAAGTAAATATTAGGAAAGCGTGTGGCGTTTTTAGAATAGGGGTCAACCGATCCTCGAAAAAAAATTGAATTAAAATGTGGACCGGTTAGGTTTAATGATAAATACTGTGAGATAAATGAGTAAACTGCAAAACAAGTTATGTAACGAGAATATCGTGCATGTAAATAAATACTTTTTTATTTTAATGATTTTATTTTTGAAGATTTATTTTTAACGCGTGCGTAGCAGACGACGGTTTACGTTTGGATGATTATTTAACGTGAATAAATATAAAATATAACTAATAATCAACTAATTTAGTTGTAAGAAAACCTGTTATGATGAAAGATTTTGGAAACGTATCAATTTGAAAGTAAATTTTCCGTAACCTTTGACCTCGTTTTATCAGCAAGTTAGATTTGTATTTTGGTAAATACTTTCACGAGTATTTTTTTTTATTAATTTCAGTTGGCGGAATTTATACGGTAATTCGGTCGAAAGCTGGAGTGACAACTGAGGAATTAGGAGAACAATTTACGTTAATGGGACCCTACAACGAAGCGTTAGTACAATCGGAAGTTGAATTAATGGAACCTGAAGCAGATTTATTTGCTCCGACCATGAACGCGTTAAAAGAAAAAGGATTTAAGGTGTTATTAAGGAGAAAACGTTCTTTTTAAAAATTATCTGCTTGCAAAAGTGATAGTTCTTTGAGAAACTTAATTTTGTTACTAATTATTTTTAGTCACGTGATACGAACGCCAATACAATCAAGTCTCTTGGTTTGGACGTGATTGTATTGGTTGATTTTCACCGCGTGATTGAAAATAGCAAAATAGCTACATTTTGTGATGCACGTAAATGTGAAATGGATAAAAATAACTACAGTTATTAAAGTATAGTCAGTAACGTAGTGACAGAACTTTGAAATTTTGATTTTAAATTATGATATCATGTTTACTTGCTTTCATTTTCTAGGTGCATTATGGAAGATGGCTTATTGATGGCTACCCACGTGTAATTTTATTCGAGATTGGGTCAGCTGCATGGAAATTAGACGAATGGAAACGAGAGTTATGGAACGTGTCCAATATTGGAATCCCGTGGCATGATCGCGAATCAAACGATAGTGTTATTTTTGGATTTTTAGTCGCAATGTTTTTAGCAGAGGTTATAAAAATATTTACTTAAAAAAATATTTTAATAAAACAAATTTTTTTTTAAAGTTTATAAATCAAGCCAAATCTCACAACGAGAAACCAATGGTGGTTGGCCAGTTTCATGAATGGCAAGCGGGAATTGGTCTTATTTTATGCCGTGTACGACATGTAGACGTAGCCACTATCTTCACAACGCATGCCACTTTATTGGGGCGATATCTTTGTGCCGGAAATGTTGATTTTTACAATAATTTAGATAAAGTAAAAAAAAAAATCGTGAAAAATTAGATTGTTATCTGATATATTTTTTATTTAGTTTAATATCGATAAAGAAGCTGGAGATCGGGGGATTTACCACCGTTATTGCATGGAACGTGCAGCTTGTCATAGCTCACATTGTTTTACGACCGTGTCTGAAATTACAGCTTTAGAAGCGGAACATTTGCTCAAACGTAAACCAGATATAATCACACCAAATGGTTTGCAAGTGAAGAAATTTAGCGCATTACACGAGTTCCAAAACATGCATGCAATTGCGAAAGAAAAAATCCACGATTTCATACGCGGTCATTTTTACGGCAATTACGATTTCAATTTGGATAAAACACTCTACTTTTTCATCGCTGGTAGATACGAATTCAGCAATAAAGGTGCGGATATGTTCATCGAAGCTCTAGCAAGACTTAATCATTATTTAAAGGTTGTTAAAAGTATTAAAAATATATATTTTTATGATTAGTTAATTTTTTTTATTTATTTAGTCGGCTGGTTCTGACTTGACAGTAATTGCCTTTATGATATTTCCTGCCAGAACAAATAATTTTAACGTTGAATCACTTCGTGGTCAAGCAATAGCCAAACAGTTGCGTGAAGCAATTAACGAAATTCAGACTAAAATAGGTCGACGTATGTATGAAATTTCCCTTGGGTAGGTGTCAAATAATTAAAGAAACATTGGGGCGTAAATAACTATTTGTCTCGTCACTAGAGGGCGTCTTCCAACCGGAACTGAATTACTACAACCGGAAGATGTGGTTAAATTGAAACGATGTGTTTTTGCTGCCCATGTTGGTTATTTAAAAGTATTTATTAAAGGAATTTAAATTTTCTAATTTTTCGTTCATAGAGAAACACGTTGCCACCAATTTGTACTCATAATATGATGGACGACGCAGGGGATCCTGTGCTAAATGCGATTCGACGTACTCAGTTATTCAATAACAAAATGGACAGAGTTAAAATAATTTTTCATCCCGAATTTTTGTCCCCAACAAATCCGTTAATCGGCTTGGAATACGAAGAATTCGTTCGCGGGTGCCATTTGGGTGTTTTCCCTTCGTACTATGAACCTTGGGGTTACACTCCCGCCGAATGTACTGTAATGGGCATCCCGAACGTATCCACCAATTTGTCCGGTTTTGGTTGTTTCATGTCTGAGCACGTTGCCGATCCCATGTCGTATGGAATTTATATCATCGACCGGCGATTTAAAAATGCTGAGGAATCGGTGCAGCAGTTAGCGCAGTATCTCTACGATTTTACGTGTCTTTCCAGAAGACAGCGTGTTATTCAACGTAATAGAACGGAACGTCTGAGCGATTTACTCGATTGGAAAAATTTGGGCATTGTACATAAAAGAATTTTACGTTTAGAAAATATCGGTGTTAATAGTTTTTTTTTAATTTTAGTATTATCGTAAAGCGAGACAAATGGCGTTAAGCAAAACCCATCCAGAATTCTTCCAAGAAGAAACTTCTGACGTAACCATTTTTCAAAAATTATATGCAATATTCCGCTTTTTTCTTTTTCTTTCCTTCACCTTTTCCTGCTTTTAGACGTTCAATGAAGAACCGCTACACATTTCCTCTAGTGCTCAAATGCGTGGGTTAATTACTCCACCGCTTGTTGGGTCTATATCTAATATAACTCAAGTTTCCACCTGATTTCCATTCCTTTTTTGATCCTTGCTGTAGTTTCATGCAACGGGTTTAATTATACAATGAAATGTTAAATAAAAATTTTATATTTTAGGCGGCAAAATTTCGATTTCCTCGACCGGTGTCCGAACCGCCAAGTCCAACTAGTTCTCGTACTTCCACTCCAGCTCCGTCAGAAAAAGGCAGCGACACTGAAAGCGATGACGATGAACATCCAGAGGAAAAAGAATTAGTTAAATTGGTCCGTCAAACTAGCATTACTAATAACACTATGCTTATTAATCAATTTAGTAGATAAAAAGGTTTGTAGTAATCGGGGGGTTTGGCATTAAAGATTGGTTCGTTTTAATAACATTAAAAAATTATATAACAAATGAATACTCCAAAATCATGTTAACAAGTTGACCACAAAATTATTTTTAATGCATTTGAATTTTTTCTGTTGTTTGAATAAAGTCTTTAATTATAAATTTTTTATTTATATTTAGTGATGTGGAAAAGCAGGACTCATAATTATTATTTTTTTGTGGAAGACGTTTAGTAAATGAGGTTATTGTAAGTATGTTTATGTTTCAATCCAGTTTAAAAACATATTAGTTAAACTCGGTCAATTAACATTTAATTAACTTTTTTTCTACAAAAAGTGTCCCGATTTTTATCGTACAGGATTTAAATTTTCAGTTTTATTTCCAAACACGATGTCCATAAGTTCTTTGCAGTATTGTAATTCTTCCTGTACACAAACGTGAAAAAATAAAACAAAAATAAGTATAAATGCAAAAACCCTGAAATATATGTCACTTACCAAATTTTCTTCATGTCCTTCTAGAATTTTTATCCGTTCTTCTAATGTCCCACGTAAATTTAATTCTGGTCGCCTACACTCCTCAGTCGATATACTATGATTATTTACTAAACTTTTCAGCGCGCTTATTAAATGTTCGTGAGATGAATCATGCTCTCCTTGTATCAACGCTATTAACTGCTCAACGAAACCCATGTCGCACAATGTGTCTACAATAAAGTAAAATCGAGTGTTAAAAATTTTCAGCCAGTTTCTTTAGTTTGAAAATAATACCTTTTATGTTTGGTTTTTGTTCACAGAGACAGGAAATTAAAAATGAAGATTTAACTCTTAATTTCTCGATTGAAGATTGCATCGCACGCAAAATGTAGGAAAATCCATCATGTGCTATGAAATCCTCTAAAGCCATTGAGTTTTGTCTAATCAAACAAGAAACACCGTAAAGCGCCTTCACCCGAACCTCAGGTACGGAATCAGTGTCCATCACGCTGAGTAATTTTGATATTAAATTGAACTCAAGCGCCGCTTCTTGACAGTACGGATTATTCTGTACCAATTCTGCAACCAGATTCGCTGTTTTAAGCCGTAAACGTGGCCACGGACTTCCTAACGTTGGAGCCAAGATGACGAAACCGCCGATTTTATGGAAATCTATTCCAAAAATAAAGTAGTTATTTGTAAATATTAATTTCATGTTTTATGAAATAAAAAAACACCTGCCATTAGCAAAATCCAAATTATCCACATATTCCAGAAGATTATCTAAGGCTTTTTCATGATTTGCAGCATCATCTTCAGTTTCAGCTTTTTGCTTTAAGATTTGCGTCGATTTTTTCATTTCTTCTACCACATTTATAAACATTGATCTATCAACTTGCATCGTTGATGTGGAATTTTCATCTTCGACCATCGATGTGATCGCTTCTTCCAACCACTGTCGTCTCTATAATAAAAACGATGTCGAAATAATATAATCGTTTAGGGTTTTTAAGAAATTTACCTCTGGATCCATCGGCTGTAAAGGTGGTCTGTCATCTCTTGTATCTGGTGCCACATTTGACAACGCAAATTGCGCAAGAGCGTTGTAATCATTAAAATTTCTCCTAGGATTCTCAGCCATAGCGTCTGTCGATGTAGAAAAGATTGAGGTAACAACACGCTTTATATAACCGCCATTTTACCACGGATGTCTAGAGAGTTCTGGAAAAACCCTTTTTTAAGTAACGGTTTGACCACTAGATGGCAGTATATTACGGCAGCCGCCAGCTCTGATTAACTCTTCTAATTGCTTGAAATATAGTTTTGTGTGCGATCACACGTGCGCGACACGTTTTGAAGATTTTAATTTCAATGTACCAATGAATTCTCGTTTATGTAATACATTTATGCAATGAAAAAGCATAATGTATGACGTTACATGTTATGGTTACTACAGTACAGTGGAACAGTAAAATTAACAAACCTTAAAAATTTTTTACAGATGAATGCTATTTTCAAAACAGTATTTTGATTTTCAATTTTACAAGGTCGACCTGCCGTCCTATATTTTTGAACTGGGGATGCAATGGGATTTTTTTAAGTCTGAAAAGCCCTATCTAGTTATCAGTTTGGCCACTAGAGAGTAGCATCGTCTGGCGATCGCCTGCTCTAACACGAGTCTTATTTACTCTTAATTAACTTCAAAATGAACTACTACGAGTTGCTTGGAGTAGGAGTGGATGCTTCCAGGACTGAGATTAAGGAAAAATATCAACAGCTAGTTAAAAAAGTTAGTAAATTAGGCAACCGATCACTGGGATTTAAAAATATTTTAATTCTAGCTACACCCGGATAAAAAAGATACGAGTGATTCTGACCGGTTCGTTGATGTTGATAAAGCATGGAAAGTATTAGGAAACGAAATGGAACGACGTCGTTACGATGCCCACTTACTACAAACCACCCAAGAAGACCAAATTTGTGTTCAAGAAACAGTAGATTTGTGTAATTTCACACAGACTGGTGAAAACTTTTATTATCCATGTCGTTGCGGTGACAATTTTAGAATTGAAAAATCCCAAATTGAAAATGACGTTTTAATAGGTTGTAATGGATGCTCATTGTTTATAAATATTGTATCGTCAGAAATAAACAAAGAACGGTAGTGTTTGTATGTGCGTTAAAAAAAATTCTTACAACTGTAATAAATCATTAATGCCATCTATCGTCACGAACCGGAAGTTTATAAGGGCGGTGCATGCCGGGAATTGTCCAAGTAAATGGCGGAGGTAATTAATGCTAGTGGAAAGTGTTTATGTATTTCTCGTCGAATTACTGGTGCCCGCGGTGGAATCACGATGATCAAAAGATCGTAAAAATAGAGTCTAAGTGTTGGTCAAAAAAAATGGACATTGCATTTAGTCACGCGTGAAGTGAAACGGATAACGGCACATCTCATTCGCAAATTGTGATTGAACTCGTAAGGAAAATAAAACTGGTTTTTTTTATTCACCCTTCCTTATAAATTATCAAATAAAACGGAATTTAAATATCTATTAAAATCACCTTTTTTGTTTGAGTTTTTTTATGTGGATGATCGGAGAGAAAAAAAAGTTTGAGATTTATTGATAAATAAAATGTGAGGCATGGCCCAATTTTTTTTTCTTCTTTGAACAGGTTTTTTCAAATTAAGGGGCCACGAGTTTCTGTAAGATTTCTTGAAATGGATTCAGATGAGGAGATTGGACAGAGACGACGTGATAAAATAGCCAAAATCGAGTCATCATCATCGTCTGAATCGGAATCTGACGAGGAAATTGAGAATGAAGAGGTTGGATATGAGAATAAAATGTGTGACGAAGAGGAATCTGATGGTTCAGGCAAGTAAAACGAACACTAGGGTGTTCAAAATTAATTATAATTTCTTTCTTAGATGAATCGGAGAGTAATGCGAGTGAGGAGAGTGACCATTCGGGGCTTTCTAGTGATTTAGAGGATGCGGAACGTTGTCCAATTTGTCTACGCCGGTTTTTAAATCAAGAAATTGGCACACCTGAAACTTGCGAACATTGTTTTTGTCTAGAATGCATTCAAGAATGGGCTAAGGTTTAAAATTGCATAATAATTGATGAATAAAGAATTTATTTTGTTTTTTGTTCCACTTGTTTTAGACTGTTAATACATGCCCTGTTGACAGGCAAAATTTTTCTGCAATTTTAATGAAATATTATATAGGAGGAAATGTCATTCAAAGGGTATGATTTCAATATAATGATACAATCCAAAATTAATTCTTATTGGAATTTTAGATTCCACTACAACCAAAAGAAAATGTAAATGAAGAAGAATTAGAGAACGACATAACTTTATGTGAAGTTTGTAGTCGAGGCCATAACGAAGATCGGTTATTATTATGTGACGCTTGTGATGCAGGGTACTATTTAATGTCACTAACAAAAATAGAAATGATTTCAATATTTTTTTAATAGATATCATTTAGAATGTTTAAATCCGCCTCTTGATGAGGTTCCTATTGAAGAATGGTTCTGTCCTGACTGCCAAGCGGATCCAATGCGTAAAATTTATTTTTATAAAATAAAATGAAAAAGACTATCTTTCTTAATTTAAATTTTCATACAGATTTTTCCGATGAAGAACGTGACATTCACCATCAAGAGTTAGTTGAGTTATTAGAAGATGCTCCTCCAATTGACCCGGCGTTACCACCTAGAAGGCGACAATTACGCCTGGTTCCACGAACTCGTCAAAGTGAGCGTGTTCGACACCGAATTTTAATGAGCAGAGCTGGAAGAAATGAAAATATCGAAAATGAACATCAAATGGACACTGTTCCGACGGTTAACCGGAGACGGACAACAAAAAGAAAAAGAAAAACGAAAAAAGGAGCCAAAAGAAAATCCACAAAAAACACAGACAAAAGTTGTAAAAAAAGGAAAACAAAAAGAAGGAGAAAGAGGAAAGGCAAACCACGCAAATCGAAAAAAGTCCAAAAAAATAAAGCTATAAAGTTAAAACCTCATACACAAACACCGAAAGGCAGAATAGCTGGTATTTTGGGACTCAAAAAACTAGTTCCCGGACATTCGTTACCCTTAATGCGTGCATCTACCCAACCGAGACCGACCACTCATTTAAGATACGCGACAGGTGCTCCAACGTTTAGTTTATTAGGCGATCGTGATGACCTCGTCTCTTTTGAATCAAGCGAAAGGTTTAAGAAATTTATTTAAAAATTTGAATTTGACAATACAATTTTTTTTATTTTATAGTTTCGACGATGGTGATGTCATTTCACGTCCCGCTATTCGCGTACCGAGTGCCTACACACGCCGGAAAATTGCTGCTGCAATTAGAAATCAACGATTAAACTCCGAAACTAGGCGGTACATGATATATTAAAATTTTTTATTATCAAAAATATTAAAACATTTTATTCTAGGCCGGTTTCATTTCAAGTGCCTTCTTCTCCCGGTCCGCTAGACTTAATCGGTTCGATTTTAACTGACCAGTCGTTACTTCTCGGCAACTGTGCAAATTCGTCGCGAATCGAACGGGACGGCACGGTGCGATTAATTGCATCAGGTGCCGTTCGCCAGAGACCGGCAAACCCGCAAGAAGCTACGGGCGAACAAAAGAGCAGTGATGTAAATATGCATCAAATAAGTGCGACAAGTTCCACCACCAACTCGACGAGAACAGACACAGTTAGTTGTAGTAACCATAATGAACAATCTAGACAAACTGGTCACTCTGGTGATGAAGAACCTGTTGAAGCAACGATCAATCAACATTGTTCTGAAATTGTAAAGGAAAAGAAAAAACCTGTTGAAGAAAAGAAAATTATCCCAACCACCGATGCTGATGACATCGATATATACAGCGATATCGATTCTGGCGATGCAACCAACGACGATCCAGCAAATTTTACGGCTATCAATTTCATGCCCATCACCCAAAATACCGACGTAGGTCACGACGATTGTAGCAACGATGCAACTTCTGTAAGCAGCGAAGACGATTTGATAATCGACGAAGGCCACCATACTGACGAAGTTTCGAGAGGTGCCGAAACTCCGACGATGGATGAGAAAGTTGTTAGTGAAAATGAAGAGCCGGAGGAGCAGGAAGAGGAGGAGAACGAACCGGAAATTGATATGGATGATATAATGGACCCGACTCATGTTCAGGATCAGGAAGAAAATGCAGCAATAGCAATTGAAAATGTTTCGTCAGCCGAAGAAGATGTCGAAAACGTCGCAGAAGAAGGAAACGAAGAAAAGAATTCAGAAGTAGAAGACGAAGGTATAGAGGAAGCTTCCGAGGAAGAAATGCGGGAATTTTTAGAAGCGCGGGAAAGTGTCCCTACACCCGATGAATCGGAAAACTTTGATGCTCCTGATGATATCATTCCGGAAATTGAGAATAAAGTTACAGATGATGAAGAGGAAGGAGAAGAGGAAAAGAAAACTGAGTTTGAACCAATTTCGGAAGCTACGTCTCCCACCAAAGAGGAAGAGGACAAGAGTTCGGATATAGAAGTGATCCCTCCTCCACAACAAGAAGAAGAGATCGAAGTTGTAGTTATAAAAGAAGTAATAAGAACACAAACTAAAGAAGTTGAGAATAAGGGGGAAGATAAAAAAGAAAAGAAAAAGAGTTCCAAATCGGAAGATGGAATCGAGGAAGGAGAAATTCCGAACCGGAATTCACACTCTGAAAGTTTAAAGGGTCAACGAAGCCGAGAATTGGGTCGCGATTCTCAGAAAAGTCACTCAAAAGGGTCACGAAGAAGATGCGACAACGGAGATCACGAAGAGGGAGAGATAGTTGAAGATTCCCCACCTAGAGGTAAAGGAAAGGATCGGCGGAGTAGTCAGCAACAACAACAACGCTCAGAAAACGATTCGACGCGGTCGACTAAGGGCAAAAGAAATCGAGAAACAGATAACGATAGTGGTGCTCCCGACGCTAAGCGAAGCAAAGGAGAAATCAGTTGGAAGAAATTAAGTAAAAGTACAAAAGAACGAAATTATAGAGACGGGAAACCGAAAGATGAGAGAAAATATTTCAGGGAACGCGAGATCAAAGACAAAGTTAAGAAGCACTCTACAGGGCTATGCGAAGGTGGGATAACAAGCAGCAAGAAAAAGGAGAAAGAGAAAAGTACTAGTCGGAGGAGAAATGAAAAAGATTGGGTACGGAAAAAAGAAGCTGAGGAGAAAGAAAGGCATAAAGAAAAGAAGAGAAGTAAACACAAAGAAAAGCATAAACATCAACACCAACACCAACATCAACATCACACAAGAAATCCCGAAATAGTGCACACGAAGAGAGACGAGAGAGATCATCGAGGTTCAGACCGAAAGAGAGAGCGGAAGAAGGAAAAATCTTGGCGGACAGTAGATCGCGGACATAGAGATGAGAGTAAACGACACGAGCACAGAAAAAAAATCGACAAAGTTTTATTAGAGAGTCGAGAAAACACACCTGTCGAGTCTAAAGAGGTGTACACTTCGGGTGATAGTATAATAATAAATGTCAGTTTCGGACGGTCCAGTGGAGTGTCGAGAGAAGTGAAAGAAAAAAGCGGAAAAAGTGTCGGAATTAGGGAAGGGGAGAAGAAGAAAACCCGCCATCGAGAGGAGGAAGAAGAAGAAAGAGAGAGAAAAAGAATCAGAAGCGGTCAAAAGTGGCGAGATTCTGCGCAAGGTGTCATGAAAGCCGAATCTCCGTTACCACCCCCGCCGCCACCACTACCACCGCCCAAAGACGTCACTGAAGAAGAGCCAGAATCCATTGCCATTGATTCGGTAAGCGAATCAGATCCAACCGACTTTGACAATGTGGCGAGTCCAGGATCATCAGCAGCAGCAGTAGAAGATAAACCGCCATCACCTGCCAAAAGTGGTGGCGCCGAAAAAAGTGAAGTTGCGCCACCAGTTAAAGAAGGCATTGATGAAGAAGAAGTTGATCCGCCGACACCGACTGAAGACGAAGAGCGGGTGAATTCGCCTAGTGACAACAACGTATACGATCCCTTCGAACCCACTAGGTCACCGAGTTTACCTGCCTCTTCGCCAGAACTATTGAACGAAATCACTACTCCCACACCACCGCCACCGCCCCAACAACAACAACTATCACAGCCGCAACAGCAACAACAACCGATTCCGCCACCTTTACCACCGGAGTTGCCGCCGTTGCCACCCGAGCCAGAACCGGAGTTAAAAGAAAAAATGCGGACAATAACTCCGAGTAAATCAGAAGAGGTGAAAGAAAGAGAAACTATCTCCCCCGCGATGAAAAGACATGTAACACAACAACAACAACAGCAACAACAAAACCAACAACAACAACAAAAACAGCAACAACAACAACAACAACAACAACAGCAGCAACAGCCTTTAAAAATGGCGCCCTTACCGCCTCCTCAAACAACAAGTCAACCTATGGTTAATTTACCCAACGTCCGTGTACCGCCGCCCAATTTCATACCCAGAGGTGTGACGACCAATCCACAGATGGCTGGTGGGTCCAACCTACGTCCGATCGGGTGGACCCTTGGCGGACCCCAAGCGGTTATTTATTCTACGGCCACACAACCGATGCTCAGATCGGGGTTCTTGCCGCCAACGCTCGGATCTTCGGCGATTCACTCGCAGATTGGAACGTTGCTCCAAACTCAGGCACATTTAGCCCTGTTTGGGCGGAATCCTGCTGGCACAGGATTGGCCGGAGTGCCGCCACCGGTTCCTTTACTCAACTGTCCCACAATGCACCCGCCCATTGCTTCATTGAGGATCCACGCACCTTTGAATGCAAAACCACATAATGGAGATTCGCATAGAACGGGTGCGCAGAACCAACAAGATGTTACTGAAGTTATTGACATGGACGTTGATTCGCCCTATTCGCCGGAAGATGTCGATATAGCCGATGATAAAGGGAGAAGCGGGAGTGAGGAGAAAGTTAAAGATAGGTTCGATATGATGTTGGCAATTTCGGGAAAGAAATCTGGAGATGTTGGGAGTAAAGGAGTTGGTAAAGGCCATGTAAAAAGTGGGAAAGGTGGGAGAGGACATCATGTAAGGAGAGGGAATCAACACGATTCATCGTCAAAGAAACACATAGTGAGATTTGAGTTTCCCAATAGGAAGTTACAGAATAAAGAAAAGAAAGGAGACGAAGCAAAAAAAGATGGAGTGCCATTGAGGTTGGATGAAAGTCAGTTGAAGATTTTAGATGAATTGCCCAGTTCGGCTGTGGAGATGCAGATGAAGGAGAAAGTATTGAAGATGTTTTGGAATAAAAATTTTACGTTTTAATCAAATTATTTTTTTAGTTTCTGAAGAAATTGAATCGTCAAGAAAGAGTTATAGAGGAAGTAAAACTAGCTCTTAAACCTCATTACAATCAGCGATCTATCACCAAAGAGGAGTATAAGGATATACTAAGGAAGTCTGTGCCCAAAGTAAGAGTTGGTTGATTGGATGATTAAAAATGTTTTGAATATTCAGTGGAATGCGGCCTTGAAGAAATTTTTTGTCTAATGTTTATACAGTTTTTTTTACAAGTTATTTCTTAAGTAGTAAATTTAGTGCCTCTCCGTTTATTTATGTAATGTAAATCTTTTTGAGGCATGATTTTTTTTTTTTCTTTTCTTTCTTTTCTTTGATTAGTGTTTTTTTTCTTTCTAGATTTGTCATAACAAGAGTGGGGACATTAATCCTGTGAAAATCCGAAGTTTGGTGGAGGGATACGTACGGAAATTTAAATATCAACGTAAAAAAGTATCAGGAGGAAGCAAAAAGTCCTGAGAAAATTTTAACTTTTGTGAACTCTCAAAATGTGGCCGCTACTCAAAACGGCCTTGAGAAAAGAAAAATGGTGAATCGTGTCAATTAAAAAAATGGACCGGAAATTTCTATATTTCTTTTATTTTATGGAATTTAGTGAATTTATTTGCAACTTTTTCTGCAATGTTTTTACGGTTGGTGAAGTGAACCGACTGAAATCCATTCATCATTTTCATTGATCGAGACTTAATTTCTGACTATTGTGTTTGTGTCTCTAAAATACATTTTCTATTTTTTATTTATTGTTAACTTTTTCTTTATTTTTTAAAAAATCCAAATTTTTAGATAAAAAAAAATTATTCTGTTGTGGATGTTTCTCGACGGAATACACCGAGTGGATTTTTGGGGATTTATTTTTTCTCCCCTTAAGTGTCGGGACAATTTAGTGAATAAAAGAGAATGTACAAAAAAAAAGTGGGTATCGTTTAGAATAAGAAGAATTAGGTTGAAATAAAAAAAAATATTAAGATAATTTTTTTTGATTTTTCAGTGTTTAATTTATGTAAAAGTATTTTATCCAATTATTTTAGAAATGTGTCCTGTTTATTTAATGACATTTGTACAAGGTATTTAATTTGTAGATACCATTAGTTCAATAGGTCGCCACCATACACAATTTAGCGCTATGTTCCAAGATGGCTCGCGTTGAGCAGTTGTGTGTTGTGGGCAGGTGATGCATTTCTTGACATGTCTCGACTGGCGGATTATTTTGTGGTCGTCGGATACGATCACGAGAAAGAACGTAAGTAGAAAAATAGACCGATCGTGAAAGAAACGCACCGCAATCAGTCAATAGCGAAAAGCAATTGGCCGGGTGGAAATGTACCCTTGACCAATTAACTACTACAAATTATTAAATTTGATAAGAAATGTCTTAAGTTCTTGTATAAATATTGACATAAACGATAACTAGTAAAAACGTTTATAATCTGGCTACATTAAAAAAATATTTTATGCAGTTTAATACTTATCTGCAAGTTCTTTCTCATATAAATTAAATAAACAATTACAGAAAAGCTAAAGTAATAATTCACAGGAACTTAACCTTTTTCTCAAGAAACCATAACGTGATCTGAAAATCCATTAAGATGTGACCGGGTTTTTTAAAGTTGAGGAAATTTTCACCAGGGGCGGTGCCCCTCAGGTGTTGCGGTCATCGAATATTTTTTTCTCCTTTTTTTTCCTTTTGAGTACATTTAACCTAAAAAAGACTTAGTAATTTTGAATGACGTCATTTAGCCTTGAGTCTCCAAAGAGTGGATGAAGGGTCTCTTTGTAAAAAAGAAAAGTTTCAAAGATTAAAAAAATTAATGGTACGTTTGATTTATAATTTTAATTTTTAAAATTTATAATTTGTAGGTAGTGGAAGTGGAGTGAGTACGGGAAAAATATTGCAGAGATTTCCAGTTAAGGATTGGGATGACACTCCTTTTATTGAAGGCATCGAATTGGTAATTTTTTGTAAGAGAAATGTAAACAAATTATTAATTACTCCCTTTTCGTCTTTAGTTCTGCCAGCCTCAAGGATGGACATTGTCCACCGCGCAGCAGCAGCCCCGTTTTTTCGTATCGGTTCTCACGGATATCGACGCGAATCCACACTACTGCGCATGCCTTTGCTTCAACGAGGCCGCGGCCATCACGCCGAGCCGCCCACCCGACGAGGAAGACGAAGGGGACGCTGATTCTACACCACCTCTCATAACTCACCATTCTATCATGTATGCGCCCAAGTGCCTCGTCCTCGTCTCCAGGCTCAACTATTTTGAAACGTTTAGGGTACTAACACGAATGGAAAAGTATTAAATAATTAATCATTATTGTGTATTTAGAATTGTTTAGGAATTGTGTACACTGTGTACGTAGAAAATTTGCCATATCCAATGGAGACGTTAATCGGCAATATCTTAGGATGTGTTCAGGTGCCTCCGCCTGGTAGGTATTTTAGCATAATGAAATCCAAGTTCTTATTGTGATTTCTTTTTCTTTTTTTTGTAGGTGGGCCTCAGGTGCGATTCTCTATTGGAGCTGGTGATAGACAAGCGTTACAACCACCGTTAAATGCGACATTACCAGTGACAAACTCAAGTTTAGCTACATTCTTCTCTCAGTTAGGTTTGTGTATTCATTCGTATTTGTTTCTGTAATGGCTTATTAATAAATTCGTTGTTTATTACAGGAATTCATAACGTGTTGACGCTATTCTGCGCAGCTCTGACGGAGCAAAAGTTGCTATTTCATTCTTGCAGTTACACGCGCCTCATTGAAGCTTGCCATGCTCTCACTGCCCTGCTGTACCCCTTTAAATACTCGTAATTGGTGTTATCTAATATTGTCGTATTATTACAGTTAAAAAACTTTGTTTTTTTAGTCATGTGTATATACCTCTACTGCCTGCCGTGTTGCTGGAAGTGCTGAGCACTCCGACTCCCTTTATAATGGGTGTACATTCAACTCTTAGGCATGAAATTAATGAATTGGTAATAAATAATTTATTTAAAAATGATTTGATTTTAAAAAATAATTTTGTTTTGCAGTTAGATGTTATTATCATCGATCTAGATGGCGGTAGTTTAGCACTTCCTGATTGTATTTCGGTTCCATCTCTTCCTACACCTCTGTATCCACAAACGCATTCCATTTTAATGATGGTGCTTCAACCTGAGCTGCTGGCAGCTGATAACACCTTTGCCTCGTCGAATGTACCTCGACCATCACCGCCTGTCATGCAGGACAAAGAAATTCGGGCCATATTTTTGCGTCTGTTTGCGCAGCTTTTGCAGGGATACCGCTCGTGCCTCAATATTGTCCGCATTCATTCTCGACCTTTCATATCTTTTCATAAGGTGAAATAAAATATGGGGCCATTATTTTAATATAAACAAATTTAATTTATTGTAGGCTGCCTTCTTGGGGCAAAGAAACTTGATGGAAGACGATTTTATGAGGAAACTTCTTAATTGTATGTTTTTCAACACGTTCGTTTCTGAGAGGGGGCCACCGTTTCGAGTCTGTGATATTTTCGATGAGGTAAATCCTCATATTAAATTTTTTATAAATAAATTAATCTTTCAATATTTTTTTTAGCTTTATGCAAACATGCAAGATTTAATGAAAAGTGAGGGTGGAAATCAAGATATTATCTTTCGCAACATCCAAGAATTAGCTCATCAACTGTATTTAAATGTAAATTTTTTCTAAAAATTTTAAGCGGGAAATTAATTTTTGTATTAAATAGGAATATCCAAATCAACAACCGTACGTGCAAAAAATTCCTAAACCAACAGAAGGTGCATTTACACGTATCCATCAACCATCTTTCCCTAAATTAGACACCAAAATTGTACAAGATATAATCGATGACGGACTTTCCAAACACAAATTAAAGTTTAAAAATCAAATTTTCTACGAGATGTTGTAATACTAAACTTTTTATTTCTTTCCAGGGTTCAGGTTCGACCTCAACCTGCTCGAATTATCCCATTGGGTCCGTCCTTGGGAACGTCATCATTCCAAGAGGGAAACGTAGTTGCAAACAGTGTACGACGACTCGAAGTATTACGTCATTGCATCAAGTGTATATTTGAAGGGAAAATTTCAGATGCTAGGAAGGTAGAATTTAAAACATTCAATTTTAAATTTTGATTTAATGAACTTGGGTTTTGCAGACATTTCCTGCTGTGCTAAGAGCTTTAAAAACTAATACAGCGCGATTAGCTCTCTGTCAAGAACTTTCTCATCACGTACTTGGCAATAAAGCCATTTTGGGTCACCAACAGTTTGAGTTGGTGGTTCGGTTAATGAACTGTGCACTGCAGGACGATTCGAGTATGGATGAGCACGGGATTGCGTACGCACTTTTACCGTTAGCCACTGCATTTTGTCGTGTAAATATTAGATTTTGTTAATAATTTTCGATATTTAACTGATTTATTTTTATTTTATTTAGAAATTATGCACTGGTGTAATTCAGTTTGCGTACACGTGTGTACAAGAACATGCCGTGTGGGCTAACCAACAGTTTTGGGAGGACGCGTTCTACCAAGATGTACAAAAGGAAATTCGTGCTTTGTATTTACCTCGGCATGAGGTGAGCCGTTCTTTAGCTGCGGCTAGGGAGTCGGCACTCAATTCCGATCATGTAAATCACCAAATTCTTATCTAAAAACATTTTATATAATACGTAAATAATTTTAAAATTAGATTAAAGACACGATTTGGTCCCGCGACCGGTTGGGTTGTTCTGCGGATTACTCTCAACGCCGTTCCATGAACTTCGTTCGGCCTCAGGAACACAGCGCTTTGGAGATAGCTGCAGAACAAGTAAAACTTAAACTTTGTAATTCTTATTTAAGTTTTTAATTTAATTCAAAATCGTAGATGAGAACGTGGGATTCCTTAACCGCAGAGCAGAAACAAGAAATGATAAGCAATGAAGAATCAACCGTATACAGTCAAGCTATTCACTACGCCAACAGAATGGTTTATCTAAGAGTTCCATTGGATGCTTCAAAGACCCTGAAAAGTTCACTAAGCCTCGAAGGAGAGTCTAATAGTAACAGTAACGTGACGAACAGTGTAAGCGATCAAGAGAGTATCGATGCCGAGAGTGGATTCGAAGAGGACACGTCGGAGATGGGTGCGGGAATCATCCGCTTCGTGTCTCGTTTCGTCGACAAAGTTTGCACCGAGAGCGGAGTTACGGAGGATCACATAAAGGCCTTGCATCAAATGATTCCTGGAGTTGTGGCTATGCACATTGAGACTCTTGAAGCGGTACATCGAGAGAGTAAACGTTTACCTCCGGTTCAAAAAGTAAATTTTTATTTGTTGATATTAAAAATATTTTTAAAAATTTTCTTCTCTTTACAGCCGAAAATTCAGTTACCGTCTCTCTTAATGGGCGAAGAGTTGGTTACCGACGGATTACGAGTCTATCTTATTCCCGATGGTCGAGAAGAAGCTACCGGAGGGTTATTGGGTGGTCCACCCCTTCTGCCGTCTGAGGGCGCAATTTTTCTTACTAATTACCGAATAATTTTCAAGGGCACTCCGTGTGATCCGTTTGGTAATTTTTATAACTTGAATTTTGAGTCATCAACTGAATTTTACTTCTATTTGTAGCTAACGAACAGACCGTAATTCGTGCTTTCCCCGTTGTATCACTTACAAAAGAAAAACGTATCAACGTGCAATACTTATCGCATTTGGATCAGTGGTTACAAGAAGGTCTTCAATTGCGTTCTAGCACATTCCAGCTATTAAAAATTGCCTTTGATGAGGAAGTCACTTCGGAAAATATTGAAACTTTACGGAAACTTATTCATCGTGTTCGACACCCTGAAATGATATTCAGTTTGTTCGCATTCACGAGTCAGGCTACTGTTCCTCAAACTCAGTTGCATAAACAGAAAGAAAAAAATGCAACGCTCAAGTATATTTTGGATTCTATTTTTTTTTTTAAATTAAGTATTGATATTGATTGATTTTTCAAGGGGTTTGGCTAAAAAGACACTTCTGAAGACGGCGCGAAAAGCAGGTTTTAAACCGAAGTCCTCATCACGTCGACAGAAATACGTGTTACCAGCGGTACAAAACCGATCGATGACGATACCAGGACGACTGGCGACTTCGCCTGTCGAAATCGAACCAGGTGTCAGGTCGAATTCGGTTTACGAAGACGATCTTTCAAGTAAGCTTTAATTAAACTTTAAAAATTACTAAGAGTAATACAATTCCAATTCCAATTCCAATTATTTTAATATTAATAAATCAGAGGAGAAAGAAGGTTTGATTCAAATTTTTTTATTAGTAGTGTGTAGTAAGCATTAATTTATAATTTTTTTCTTATAGTTGTTGACGAATCCGATATAATCCATGCAGCAGTTGCGTCAGTAGTGCAATCCGAGGCGAAAAATGTAGAAAGATTATCGGAACGGAGTTACTCAAAAGATTGGACTCGCCTTGGATTCGGTTCTGTCAATTGCAGTGGAAAGCCTCGAGGAGATCAACAACAATTTCGAATAACGCTGGTCAACAGCACTTATTCCTTATGCCGGAGGTTCATAATTAAAATATATTCTTTAAATAATCAACTAAATAAATTTTTTTTGTAATAGTTATCCAGCGATTTTTGTAGTTCCGAGTTCAATGTCAGACGAAAGTTTACGAAAAATTGCACGTTGCTATCGTCATTGTCGACTCCCAGTTATAAGTTGGCGCCACCCACGCACAAGGGCGCTGTTATTACGATCGGCAGCATTTCCAGTCAAAGGCGTTATGGGAATGCTAAAAGGACACCCCGCATCGTCGGGGTCATCTCATGACACTTCATCCAGCTTAGAGCAAGAGAAATTTTTTCAATCCGTTGTTAATTTAACCCCATTAAACGATATCAGGCAGAGCGGTTGGATGACAGAATCGACATTGAGTATAAATTCTCTCGTGCTCTCTGCTGGATCGAGTGGTGGAGTTGACACTTACCCAACGTTTACACCTGAAATCGTACGAAGGGGCAGCAACCCATTCACAAAGGCTATGAATAGTCTACGATCGAGTGGTGGCCGCACCTCCAAACGTAATAGCACTTTTTAATATTTTTAATTCCAGAATTAATTTATTTTATATTTTAGAGTTTACTCGTTGGGGAAGTTTAAAAGGAAGACGACAAGGATCAGCAAGTAGTGTGTCATCCGACGCATTCAGATTGACCAGTGGTGTTAGTGAGTCAGATGTTGTCTCTGATCCTGGCGGACACAGTTTTCGAAAAGCAACTGTCTATGTTTTGGGTGATAAATCGCAATTTAAGGTTAGAGTTTATTAAATTGTGATGACAGAAAAAAAAATGAATTTTTTTCTCTCTCGAATTAGGGTATTCGTCCTGACGCGTTTTACAAGTGCGACTTCGTTGCTGTCGATTGCTATGAAGTCCGGCACCTAAAAATGGCTTTCAAAAAATTAATGAGAACTTGTGTGCCCAGTGCTCCTATTACTAATCCTGATCAAAATTTTTTAAAGACGCTGGAGAGCTCCGAGTGGCTTCACTTGGTAAGAATCAATTTAGTTAATCAACGGTTTTTATATTAAAAACCATTTTTATCTTAGTTGAAGACACTTCTACAAGTGTCGGGCGCTGTGGTTGATCTAATGGACGTTCAGGGCTCATCTGTTCTTGTTTGCATGGAGGAAGGATGGGATGTAACGACCCAAGTTACGTCATTAGCACAATTATGTCTCGATCCGTATTACCGAACGATTGACGGCTTCCGAGTACTTATTGAAAAAGAATGGCTCGCGTTTGGTCATCGTTTCGGCTATCGAGGAAATCATACGAGCGCTACTCAAACCAGTGGTTTTGCACCGGTTTTTCTACACTTTTTAGATGCTGTGCACCAAGTACAAGAATCTCTAAACTATAAAATGTTTTAAAATTAATTTTAAATCCTTATAGATTCATCACCAGTTTCCAATGTCTTTCGAATTCAATCAATATTATTTAAAGTTTCTGGCGTATCATTCGGTGTCGTGTCGTTTCCGTACATTTTTACTTGATAGCGAGTGCGAACGACTGGAAATGGGCATGCTAGGTGACGAGAGAAATCAACGACATCGTGGATTGGATTCGGGATCGGATGAGGAGGCGCACGGCTTTTCCAAGCACAATTCCTTGTCGTCTCACGGAGCACAGTCCATTTGGGACTACATAGATAAACATAGCGTGCGCTCGCCAATCTTCCACAATTTTTATTATGCACCTGATCCTGATAATCCGATTTTACTTCCATTTTCGAATGTTTCCAATCTGAGGATATGGAGTTATTACCTGGATGAAGATCTCCGACATGGACCTTCGTACGAACTCGAAGTAGAACCTGCAGATGAGGAGGTGGAAGCTCCTCGTCAGTCTGCCAGGAGGATTATCAGTAGTTGTTATGATAACGTTCAACTAACAATTCCTGATGCGTTTACAAATTTGTTAGAAGTAAGTGTTTGATAAATAAAAGTTTTTGAATACATTTTTCAACGTGTTTTTTTTTTTTATTTCCTTTAGGAAATTCATCATTTAGAAATAAAAGCTGGACACTTACCGCAGAAGTGGAAAGTGTTTTGGGACAAATTGGAACTGCCGTCAACAGATTCTTTAACAGTATAAAACATAATGATTATCTGTTTATTTATTTAATAATGATTTATTACGATTTAATTATTATTCAGCGACAGACATCGTTCACTACACAAATGATCCGATCGCATGGCCGTTCTGTGCATAAGAGATCCACCATCGAGTTATTAGTTAGAGGGAAAATGACTGGTGAATCTACTCCCATTTATGCACATCCGCATCGATTCGAAAAGTTTAATTATACATCACCGACGTATTGCGATCATTGTAATAAAGTTTTATGGGGATTTGTTAAGACAGGTAAAAGTATTTGTGTATGCAAAGAGCAGTTCACACTTGTTCACATTGAAGTAACAAAATGAATACTGCAAAACGTTGCGTGGGATTTTGCTTCCTTTACGCGCACGTCTAATGTGAACACAAGTGTGCAACGAGTATAACTTAATTATTTTTATAGGAATGCATTGCGTCGATTGTGGGTTTAATTGTCATGAAAAATGTCTGGAATCGGTGCCAAAAAATTGTACAAAATATAAAGCAATTGCCGATACCGGTGCCATTTCAAGCGCTACCTCAAAAGCTGGAAGCACCGATTCAGCGTCAATTGGTTCTAGTAAATATTTTGTTTATAAACTAATTTAAAATGAGTTTAATTTATTTCATATTTAATAGATATGACTACGAGTCATTATTATGATCAATTTCAATCTAATGTGTGTGAAAATCGCACACATGAAGGATATCTCCAGAAGAGAGGAGCGGTGCTTAAAGGTTGGAAGCAGAGGTGGTTCGTTTTGGATTCCATTAAACATCAAGTAAACAATTGAGTAAAATTAATTGGTTTTATATAGTACATGATATTTATTTAATTTTACAGTTAAGATATTATGATTCCATTGAAGATTCTCATTGTAAGGGGTTCATTGATTTATCAGAAGTCGTATCTGTTGCTCCTGCAATGGCTACACCAGGAGCGTCCAAGAAAGCGGAAGAGAAAGCCTTTTTTGATGTCAGTAAATTTTAAAATGAAAAAATTAAGAATTAGTTTTAATATATTTTATTTCCAGCTTAAAACCATTCGCAGATCGTACAGTTTTTTGGCTAGTGATGCAGTGGCTGCTCAAGAATGGGTGGAAAAAATTCAAGCATGTTTACAATGAAATTATTTTCGTGCCAAAATAATCCTATTCAATGATGAGCTGTAAAAGGCTAATGTTTGAAATCTCACTAGTCATTTGCTTTACTATTTTATTTTTCATACTGATTTTTGCCTTGTCTTATGGTGCAGTTCCTTTTAATCTGTGAAACCAAGTCTTTGTGAATATCGTGTCCCCATTTTTTTGTCATTTATAAAAATCCTAATTAATGGATAATATATGATTTTATCCCGTACTTGAACCTTTGTGTCACGTTTTACCTACATCCAACTGGATAAAAATAACAACTTTTCTGTATTCGCACAATTTTATTGGTACAATGTTTACAAAAAAAATTTAAAATATTTCAATCATCTGAATGACGACGGGTTGTCGATACTCCACTTTTCTCTTCATCGGAACTGGACTCATTTTTCGCTTCTTCACGTTTTATCTTCTGCCATTTCTCAACCAGGTAAGGCATATTTTTTTTTTTTAATACAAGACCAGTAGCCATTCGGGTCTGAAAATGATGACGATTACTTTTCCAAACATTTTAATAAACCAAAAGAAAAAAAAAACCTTTTTTAATTTTTTTTCTTTCTTAATAACAGGTGCATTGCACTGCGTTTCGCTCGAAGACACAGACGGACCAGCAATTGCGACTGAAGTCCCGGACGTGGAAGCGATAGGAGACGTTGTAATAACAGGTAGCGATGGTGCATCGGCTTCGGATAACAAACCAATATCAGAGTAAAAAGAATTCAATTCCATTTGCATGTCTGGTTGATTCAGCTGCGCGCTTTCAGCTGAATCGTCGAGTTCCATCGCCGCAACTGCGGACGATTCGTATTCAGTGCTATCTGGTGGTGGGGGAGGTGGACTCTCGGGTTGGGGAGGTGGTGGTGGTAAAGGTGGAACTTCGAGTGAAAGACCCGCCACACTGAAGAGAGCTAGAATAACAACAAAAAAATTAATTATAGATACAGAGTTTTGAATTGAATTTTTTAACCAGTGCTTGACGTAACTACAGATGGTGTTTGCTGGTTATTCCCTGTTGTATCGGGTTGGCTAACTTCTGTTTCAATTCTGGAGAGAAGAGACAAAAAAAGATATTGAAAACAATGTTTTGAAAACGTTTAATTTTATTCAAAAGGGCTATATAATTAAAAAAGGGGTTTTAAAAAGTAGAAATCCTGTTTCAAAGTAATATAATTAATGAATAATAATGAGTTTATACACGGCGGCATCCAATGTGTGCGGTCTTCTATTTTTATAAACCTAAAAAGATGAATTCATTAACGAAAAGCAAATGCTCTAAAAGTGAAGGAAAGGTCGAAACGAGCTCACCAAAAATCCTTTCTTCAAATGATCTCTTCGCTTCACTTCTCTTCTTCTCCTCCTCATCATCCTGTCCCCATTTCTAAGGCCAAATCAATTTCGGGTCACCCCTTTGACACCTCATTATTTTCTCTCTTTCTCCGTGCGTCACACACGAACACGAATTTTTCCTCAATTTCTTCCGGTACGTCTTCGTTCATCCAACAGCAGTAGGGTGAAAGGCAAAAGGGGCAAAAGTGGACGTACCTGTCCTTGCATGTATGCGATTGATGAATTTCTTGAATGCACGTGTCCGTTTGTCTCAGTTTTGACAGCAGGTAACTGCGTTTCAATGCCCCTTGACGGAAATCTTCAAGTCGAGTCTGAAATTTTAAAAAAAGTTTAATACTGCATTTAATGCCTTTCAAGGATTATGAACCTGCATTTCGACGTATAATGTTTGTAAATTTGTCACAGAACTCGAACTGACACCCAATCGATCCAACTGAGCAAAAATTCCGGTTGCCAATTGCGTCACATCATCCTAAAAGTGTAAAAACTCATTTATAAAATTCAATTTTTAATGTAAAAAATTGAAATCACATTTCTTTCAAGTGCTAAATCCAACTCCTTATCAACATCAATCTCCACTTCTTCTTCCACGACTTTCTCAACAACTTCTTGCTTCCCATTCGTCCATTCGCTAACCGCGATTTTATTAATAGTATTTAAATCCAACGTCTCAGCTTTTACGAAACTAATCTTATCATTCTTTCCGTTTTTTGAAACTACTTTCATTTCATTCTCATCAAGCCTCCCAAATCCTAAACCTTGTTTCTTTTGATTCTTATTCGTCGTAGGGAAAACGTAAACCGGTGGCTGCGCTGGCAGATTTTCCTCCGTATCGGATTCTTCGTCCAACGGTGGCGCGAAAACCGTTGCATTTACCGGCCCGCAGAATAAATTACTATACGAACTTTCTTTAGATTGAATCTTCGCTCTTGTAGTTGAATCGGGCTCCTCTGTTTGTTCTTCTGTTGAAGAATTTGATTTGTGGCTGTGATCTGGTGATTGAAATACCTTATCTGTACTTAATTCAAAGTCATCCACTGGTAAATGTGGCCCCATTTTATTTTTTTCAGGTGTTGACGAACCAGAATCTTCATTTGAAGAATCACCATTTGAAGACCCAGGGCCATAAAATGAAATTGGGACAATTTTTCTATTTTATTATGAAAAACAAAATGAGTACTTGTCTTAAAAAACTATTTTATTTTTATTACCCATCGTCTGATATTTCTGGCGATTGCTTTACAGGTTTACAATCATTTTCTACAAATTTTTTCGGTGGTGTTGGGGATTGATGCGTTGATGGCATGAATTCTGTATTTATGTTTGGACGTTCCCATGTGACTTCGTTTGTGACTACGTTCCAGAAGTACGTGTAACCTGTTGTTTCGTCCACGCACTCTTGCCATTGATTTTCGTGCGAAACTTTTTCTTCTTCTATTTTACTAGCGTCTTTTTGTTCCGATACGTCGTCGGTGATCGCGTCAATTTCCTGGGTATTGGTAAAGTTTAGCTTTGTTGTTGAAAATTTGATCATTTTACCTTCAAAAAATCTGCTACTTCTACATCGATTGAATGCGGGTTTGATGCCTCGTTAATGTCGCCAGTTTTTTCTGACTCGTCTCCGCTTTCTTCATCGTCATCGCAGTCCATGTAATGACTTAATAGCCCACTGAGAGGGTTATTACGGGTGGTATCTTTATGATAATCGTAAGATCAGTTACGAAAACATTTCGTTACACAAATACATTTTTTACCTTGAGTTTGCATTTGCTGTGTTGTTTGTTGAACAGGTTGTCTCGACCAAATGCATTGATATGTTTCCTGGTTTGTTTTTAACTGTAATATTTTTTTTCTACGTGTTTCTTTACGTTTACCCATATCGACGCGCGAAGTCCACACGGCGCCTCAATATGGCGGTTTGTTGTGTAAATGGTTTGATATTTTGATAGCAGGTGGCGCTTGGCAGAAGCATGCTCTTTTTGGCGGCCATTTGT
>JAQGAS010000582.1:0-42486 GCA_034686365.1 Pachymerium ferrugineum | reverse complement strand
AGCTCAATGGTCTTAAATGGAGTTACTCATCTTTACTGGAAACATTCAATACATCAAAAACCGATGGAGTAGTGCCTATTAATTATGTGATTTAAAACGAATTAATTTTATTTATTTTTGCAGGTGACAGAAAAATTGTTAGTTATAATCGACGATGTTGAAAACTGTATTTCCGGTGTGCTGGAAGTTTTCATTACAATTTGCAGCGAGTATAAAGACGACTTACCATGGGTTTTTGTAATTGAGGTCTCAACAACAACATCATCACTTCATCGTTTATTGCGACAATCTGTGTCTAAGAATTTATCAATTGAAACTTTTCAAGCGCCACTTTCGTCACACTTTAGGCGAAGTTGCTATTAAGGTTTAAACTAATTTTTGTTAAAAATTTCATAATAACAACACTTTCTAAACATTGTAGGTGCTGATGAGTGAAAAACATTCCTTTAAGTTGGGTGATAAATGTTATAAATTATTAGAAGAAATATTTTTGTACCATGATTTATCTGTTAGTGGATTTAAGCAGAAATTACAGGTAAATAATCCAATATAAAATTTTTTATCACTAATATGTTATGTTTTATTGTAGTACTGTATGATGGAACACTTTTACACCAATTCTATAAGCATCCTGTGCTGTCCAAAAGCTGAATTGGAAAATAAGATAGAAGACCTATCGCACAATGAATTGGAAAATTTTCGGAAATTGCCTTCATTTATGAAACATGTTGAAGTTTGTAATCCAGTTGAACAGAAGTCCTTATTACTTGATGACGATGATTTTAAAGTCAGTTTATTTTTTACTTTTAAATTACTTTATTTATTTTGTTGCGTTTTTTTCAGAGGTTTATACTTATAAGAATGAAATACTTTCACAGTTATCACCGTAATTTCTTTCCCATTCTTTTTTGTTTACATCAGTTAAGCTGTTCACTGCCCAATTTACCGTTGGGACGTTTGGTAAACAAAATTGTCCAGATTAAAATTTTGTTTTTTAATTTGCTTAATATCTGTATTGAAGGCGAGAGAAGTTTACAGCAAAAGTTTGGAAACTTCTATTTGTGAGAGTAATGAATACAATGAAGCTTTGAACATTTTGAGGTAAATTTTTCAGTATCTGTAAAAAATTTTTTTTTTTTTTTTTTGTGCCTTATCTGCTGTATGGGTAGCCAAAATTGAATTTTTAAATTATTTATTAATAAATATTTTTAGGTTCCTGTCTAAAGACGAATTAATTTCCTCATTGAAAAAATGTACACAGGTTTTGTCGGAGTTTAAGTTAAAGAAAGATTTGCGAAAAGTACGAATCCATATTGAATCATTTATTGACAACTTAGAAAATGTCGATAGTATGTCTCGTACATTTCTCATTTTGGTTTTTTAACTATCCTTTATTTTGTGTTAATTTCAGACTTGAGTAATACTCGAACTGTGAAACCTTCACCTAAAAAATACATACCTACAGCAACTTCTAAATCGGAATTTTTAATCAACTTACGAGATTACAAACCAAAAGAGAAATTAAATAGTTTTAAAATTCTTAGGAATGAAATCGTAGATTATTTACACGAAGTATTCAAGTAAAAAACTATTGCAATGGAGCTTTGAAACATTTAAATCTGAATACCTGTTACGTACTTCTGTTAGAAAATTTTTGATGTCACCGACGACATTGCCATTTCATGAAGTTTTGTATTTTAATGATGTGAAAGCTGTGAAAGGTCAATTAATGCCTACACCCCGCAATGCCATTCATAAAGCTTTAAATGATCCTCATTGCTACCTAGAGGTAACTTCTGAAAACTTTTAAATGTTGTTCATTACTGTAATTTTTCCTTAGTGTAACTGCTGTCTGATTAAAGAATCTGACCGAATTCTACCTACAATGCCAGACACTTGCATCATTTATAAACTTCATTTGGAGAGTGGAAAAATGATTAATTTATACGATTTATTACAGGTATGTTTTAATTTGCCATTTTAGGTACATTTTACAAAATATATATTTGTAGGGGTTTTCGACTATTGTAGAGTCAAACGAAACGTCAAACCAGCCTAGTAAAATTGTACAGTATCCTTTTCTCGTGGAAAAGAATATTTAGCACTAAATATTAATCTCCTCAACATTAATCAGAGCTCGATTTGCTAAAGCAATATCCGAATTGCAATTTCTAGGTTTTGTAAAGGGTACCCAACGCAAAGCAGATCATCTTGTACGATTAACGTGGGGAGGTTATTAAGGGATGGGAATTTGTTAAAAGATCAAATGTGCAAGATTAACTATAAATAAAAACTTCAACTATTCGTTGCGTTTACTGTTGTTCCGAACTATTTATTAAAGTAAAATAAGCTTCAAGCAATAAATGTTTGACGAATGACGACACTTCTATTTCAATTCCTGTTCACAACGATTTTCTGTGGGTCTAATACGGCCTAAGCAGTAAACTGTTGAATACATTAATTAGTTGCCGACACATAATAAATGTAATAAGTCAAGTAAATCTGTAAATAAAGTGAATGTGATAAGTTAATGATGATTTTTTTTGAATTTGCCGCCGTTTCTTCAACGCCACGTACGGAAATAGCGGAAATAATTGTAACTACTTTTTAGTGTTGTAGACCCCGTTCATTGTGTCCCATTAGTTCGTGTCCGACTGCGTGAGAAAGAATTAAGAATGGGTTTCAAGACATCGGTAAGGCGATAATTTAATCATTCAACTTTTCATAGAACTGAAGTAGCAATATTCAAACATTCAAAAATTTAGCAACCGAAAAGAATAGATTAAATAGAATAAATTGGTCATAAACCTGAACCGGTCTGTCTAAAATCCACGTGTTCGAACTCTAAATGTCGTCCCTTTCTTTTTTGTTAATTCTAATATATTTATTATTTTTATTCAATTGTAGCCCATCATTATCGATGCGCGGGGTCATTTATTAGGTCGATTGGCCGCAATCGTTGCTAAAACCGTTTTAACAGGTAAAATATTCGAACATTTCATATTACGTTAGTCTTAAATCTTTTTTTTTATTGTTTCAAACAGGTCAAAAGGTAGTCGTCGTACGATGCGAGGGAATTAATATTTCCGGAAATTTCTATCGGAATAAGTGTAAGTATTTAAATAAAAGATCAAAATTTATTTAAAAATCCCATGATGTTAACATTTTTATAACCTTACCTACATTGGTTGAATGGTCAGTGAAATAAATACAATAACTGAGGATTTTTAAAAACAAAAAAAGAAATTTAAAAAATTCTCTACAGATTGCTAATTTTTTTATTATTCCCGTAGTGAAATATTTGGCTTTTCTTAAAAAGCGATGCAATGTGAATCCAGCACGAGGACCTTTCCATTTCAGAGCCCCATCCAAAATCTTTTGGAGAACTGTCAGAGGTATAATTTTGATTAAAAGGTCTTAAGAATCAGTGAGTATTGGAGATTGAAAATAACTATAATTAGGCAGTATGGGTTTTTGGAAAAAAAAATTGAAATAGGCCTATTAAAATAATGGTTAACTCTCCTCACCGCCTTTTTAATCTCCAATATTCACGCCATAAAAATTTTTTAGATCTAAAGTCTCAATGATGATATTATTTCACCGATTAATGAGTTTAAAGTGATTTTACTCTAACATGCACTACCAACTGATGAAATATTATGAAAACTAATTTTTTTCTAAACTAATTACAAGATTAGATTAAGCAATTCTCTTTTGTTCACAGGAATGTTGCCTCACAAAACCCCTCGCGGAACTGAAGCTTTGAGACGAATGAAAGTTTACGACGGTATCCCGCCACCTTACGACAAAAAGAAACGAATGGTCGTGCCATCGGCGCTTAGAATTTTGAGGCTCCATCCACGACGCAAAGTAAAATATATGACTTTCAAATTCGGATAAAAACATACTTAATAATGACTGTTAAATTTTTTGCAGTATTGTTTCTTGGGTCGTCTTTCCCATGAAGTTGGATGGAAATATCAGAATGTAGTTGCGACTTTAGAATTGAAACGTAAAGTTAAAGCTGCAGTACATTACAAGAAGAAGAAACAAGAAATTGTAAGATAATCAATCTATTCACATTCTTTAAATTATTTTTTTGTGATGAAATTACACCTTTTAACGAGTTTAATGAGTTGACAACTTTATACATGCACTACCAACTGACGAAAAAATAATTGTGACTCAACGTAGTGTTTACTTTTTAATTGCTATAACGCATAATTAATTTTTACTTACAGAAACTTAAAGAATTGGCAATGCAGAGAATGTCAAAAAAGATCGCTCCGTTCCAGAAAGTCATTCAAGGGTATGGATTTCATTAATGTACTGAAGAAAAGTTGAAAATAAAAATTTAAAATGTTTGAATTGGCTCTCGCGTCTTGTTTTTCAAATTTTTTTTAATCAAACAAAAACAAGCCAAAATTAATGATTAATGGACAAATCCTGCAGAAAATTTATGTACAAAGTTAAAAAAAATTTTGGTTTTAAAAACGGGCACAGAAATTGCTATCCGGTTTTGGTTTATTTTTCCCACATGTTTACATGGACTATTTCTCTTTTTATCTGTTTACATCCGTATTGAAGCTCTTGAACGGAAGTTGAATGCGGTATTTTCTTACAGTCACGTGGCTTTAACCCACCGTCTGCATCGTGAGTTCTGTCAAAAATCAATATCAAGCGAGAGTTCTACCACTTACGCCTCTTCCTCAGCCAAACTGCTTCTCCATGGTTTCTCCTATCTTTTTCTCTTTTATTACCCGTTCAGCTTATTTAGCCGCATCTACAAGGTTTGCATGTTTACTTAAAAATTAACTTAAAAAACAATACTTTATATTTATTTACAACAATCGTTTTGAGTAATTACAATCGCCCATATGGAACACACGGAAGTGAAATTTAAAAGAAACTACGCCCTTATTAAAAGAATAATTTAAATTTTAACTTTATATCAAAAAATAAATAATATTTAAAAGGTGGGCAAAAATTTTTTTTTTATTCGATGGAGTCGTAAGTGTTTGGATTAATGCCAAATGTCACGATTCACGATCTCTGCTATCAATGAGTTTTCCAGATAAAATGTCTCACCCTGAAGTTTTCTTTCAAATCTAATATGTTTTTGTATTATATTGTGGATACGTCACTTAACTGGGTTTTTAAAAAAATGTACGAATAGAATGTAAAGGAATAAGGCGCAGTTGGATTTCAATATGATTGAAGCTATAGCTGCCAGTCTTCTTAACCGATATTTAGGTCGATATATACAAGATTTAGATTCGGAAAATCTCAATGTTGGAATATTTAGTGGTGAGTATTATAATTTTAAATATTATATTGATTACAGCAAATTTATTTTTATTTTATCATAGGAAAAGTTGAATTATTTGATTTGAAGCTGAGGCCAGAAGCTTTGGTACGTTTTAAAAATTTCAACAGGTTCATCAAGTATTAATCTTTCTTCTTCAATAGGCAGAGCTTGATTTGCCCATTGAAGTAAAAGCGGGCGTTGTCGGTTTGTGCAAACAGTTAATTTTATTTTTCTTAAGAGAAATTTATTTTGTATTTTTTTCAAGGTCGAATTGAATTGCGAATTCCATGGCGAAGTTTGTACAGCGAGCCGGTTATTTTGATTATAGAAGACGTGTTTGCTCTTGCTGGGCCCATAAATGAACGTCCTTACGACGAGAAAAAAGAAAAACAGCTTCAAAGAGCTGGAAAGCAGAGAAAATTGGATGCGTTGGATGGGCTTAATAGCCTTAGGTTTGACGTGGACGGTGATGAATCCCTTAATCTTGGGTTTTTTGAAAAGTTGATGGCAACTGTTGTAAACAACATACAGGTTAGTGTTTATTTGACCATACGTTTCCTTAATTTAAAGATATAATGATTTGCTATTTTTAGATTTATATAAGGAATATTCACATTCGGTATGAAGATTCTATGTCGAACGAATTATGTCCAGTTGCTTGCGGCGTAGTTATTCACAATTTGACAGCTGAAACTACAAACCACAAGTGGAAACCTACACAATTGGAAGGAAATTCTACTTCAGTTTATAAAGTAAATAAAATTTAATTTTTAAAATATTATTTATATTGAAATAGAAGTTAAAAACTCTTCTTGTGTCGTAGCTTATTAAATTGGAATCATTCTCTTTATACTGGAATTCGTTTTGTAACGATTGCAACTTGGCCAAACATCAAATTGTATCTACGGAATGGCTGGTAATTAATTATTAATTTTACTTTATTCAATTTTGTTTTAATTTTTTTTAATTTTTAGGAAACAATGCGAGCTGGCCTCACAACATTTAACATGAATGATGAGGATTTTGATTTCAGTAAGTATTAAAATAAAAGGGCGTTTGCACAAATTGAAATTGTGTAATTTGCGCAGATTGTCTAATTTTAAACTTACAATAAATTTTTTTATTATTAGTTATTAAACCAATATCAGCGAAAGTTAAAGTTATAGTGAATAAATCTAATGAAGCCAAGGTCCCTAAGCTGTTACTCGACTTTGTTCTTCAAGACATGGCATCACAACTTTCGAGACAACAAGTAATAAACGAACTCTGTAGACTTCGTCAACAATCTTTTAATCCTTTCATTTCACTTGTCAAGTTCTTGAGCGTCAACAGCGTGCTAGAATCCTTTCAAAGAATGCAAGTTAATGAACGTTACCGGAAATATAAGCCGAATAATCCAGTTAGCGGATATGCTCGGGAATGGTGGCATTACGCCTATACGTCTGTATTAGAGGAAGTAATTCGCCCTTACTCTTGGGACAGAATTAAACAACACAGGTTTGAAAAGAAACAAACCCAAAATTTCAACCAACTAATTTCTATTTAATCCTCTAGAGAACGATTTCGAGCTTACAGAGCACTGTTTAAAAGTTATTTAACAAATCCAAAGAACTATGAATCGCGAGTTGATTTACAAAAACAAGAAGATTATTTAGATTTACTCAATATCGTAATAGCTCGTGAACAAGCTCGTTCAGAGGTAACAATTAAGTTCTTTTTTTTAAATATTTTTGATATTTGAATGAGGTTTTTCAGTTCGCAAGAGAAGAGCCTGAACGAATTGAAAGAAAGAAAAATAAGAAAAGTTGGTGGGAGAGATGGTGGTCTGGTTCATCGGATGATGAGGAGGATGATCTAGAGATAACTGGTGAAAGAGATAAAAATCTTTGGATGCAATTAACGCCGGAGGATAAGCAGAAAATTTATGACGCTATTGGTTATACTGAAGGAGAAAAATACATTGAGAAACCAAAACAGTACATTGGTTAGTTATAAAGAAAATTATTAAAATATAAAAAACTTATTTATATGGTTTCTTACAGAGCATAAATTAAATTTTACATTTGCCAACTGTTCATTGTCATTAATAAATTACGATCGTGAAGTATTGGTTGTAAGTTTAACGCAATTACTGCTCAGTCTCGACACTAGACCGTCAGCAGGCGCATTCCATTTATCGGCTCGCACTGAGAGTTTTATTGTAGAGGGAGCTTCCATTGAACACGATTTGGTGCCGTTAATTACTGCCGATCATGTAACGCATGGTATTACGAATATGTGTTAATATTGACATTTTGTAATGTAAAATATTTTTAAGGTTCCACTTTAACGTATGTATTCGCTATTGATTTTGATCTCAATCCTGCTCATGTGAATGCGGATTTTGGACTTGTAATGACGTCTGAATCTGTGGAATTGGTTTATAATGAAGTAGATTTTTTTTTTACTTTTTTAAACAGGTACAGTTTTATTAAATAAATTTTTACTATCAGCATGCGTTATCTGAGCTTTTGAGCTTCCTCCAAATACCTTCAGCAACCTTCGATGAGGTGAAGGCAATTGCAACCGAAAAATTTAACAGACTCGTCAAGGCAAGCCGAGCTGCAGCTGAATATGCCATTGAAACGAGGAAAAAAATTCATCTTAGCGTTGATGTGAAATCACCGTATCTGATTATACCCGAACACGGAACGATGCAAAAGTAAACTTTCGTTGTGGTTTTTTTTTTTTTTTTTTTTTTGAAAATTCATTTACTACTTATATTTTTTTTAGGGGTGGTTCTGTAATCGTGCTAGACTTAGGTCATTTAGGAATGAAAACCGACTTGCAAACTGATAGTCGTTTATTAGAAGAAGCGACCAAAACTGAATTAGAAGAACGACTTTATGACAGATTTCATATTACACTCTCCGAAGTGCAAGTGTTATTCGCGGATTCCGGTATTACTTATTTATTTCAATATTAGGACATTAAAAATTATTTTTACCTTTTTTTTAGGTGACGAATGGCGGTTTGCTAGAACGTTACCCGAATCTGATTCACATCTCATTCCAAAACTAAGTATTCAACTAATATTTTCAAACAGCGTTAAACCAGATTATCGTCAACTACCACGGTACATTTAAATAATAAATTATAGGTAATAATAATTTAGTGACAAATTTTCTTCTAGGCAAAAAATGAACGTTTCGGTGCCCACTTTAAAGCTAAATTTGTCCGATCGCCGACTACGTTTACTGGCCGATTTCGTGCTCAATTTGCCAACACCCAGACCGAAAGTTTGCACTGTAACTGCTGTCGATGAGATTGATGGGGCCGAGAGAAAAATTGACTTCTTGGTCTGTTTTCAAAAATTTGGTCTTATTTTATGTTTTATTTAATGTAATAATTTAGAATCTCAAGGAAGTGATTATTGAACCTAAAACCGCTGAACTTAAACGAGTTCAACGCGTTATTAGATTTAATTTTCACGACAAGGAAGCAAAATGTTTGAAAATTGCACTTTCAGTCACTGATAACATTCGTAAGTTGAATTTTTTAGCCATATTTTCCGTAATCCAAAGCTGATTTAAAATTTTTTAGAACCAGTTACGTACTTATCCGATCATTCCGATGAAGAAACTGAACATTGGGCACGCACAGTTGATCTTCCGGGTTTTGAAGACAATATTTCCCCTAGTAATTCAATTATAACTCTCTTAAGATTTCTAATTGGCGAAGTAAGTATTATATATAAATAAATAAATAATTAATTATAAAAATCTAATCTTATTTCAATATTTTATTTTTTTTTAACCTTAGATTGTAGTTCATTTAGCACGGTCAAGTGACCATGCAGATAAGCCCTACCTTATGTTACGGATTGACAAAGCCTGCACTGATATTGCGTTAATGGATTGTGGACCGGCATTACAAGCTAATTTAGGCGGAATTCAATTAGTCGATAAGTTGCATACGAGCACCTCAGGAGAATATTTAGAATTAATTAGTTCGAGGAATAATGCTGATATGATAACAATATTATACCGAAAAGTAATGAAATTGTGTTTACAGAAGTGTATGTAGTAAAATGATCTTTTATTATAGGTTAGGTCAAATTGTCCCGATTTCAAAACGTTCTTCCATAGTGTTGAACAGTCAATTGTGGTTGACTTCACTGTTCTTCACCTGACTTTTCATCGTGGTGCCTTCCTGACTCTTAGCAAATATTTAGAATATGTTTTCCAAAGGTTAAGCATATTCATTTAATACGTTTTATCATTGACTGGTTTTATTTTTAGAATAAGTGAAAAAGATTCTCGCCTAAAGCCGCCTAGTTTGGTAAATACACACGCCACTCGCAAGCTATTAGCTGATGAAAGAGATCCACCTGTACCTCCAGGGGCTACTAAGTTCAGCTTCTCTGCACGATTAGATGAAATTAAAGTTAAATTATGTGATAGTGATCTCGATTTCGCTTCAATCCGCGTAGCAGGTAAAGTTTCTTGAGAAACTTTCATTTCCAAACGTAATTGGTTGTATTTTTAAAGGATTGGAAGCTGATTTTGTATTAAAGGCCAATGAAAAAGTGGTAGTCAAAGCTCAGTTAACGGATTTATCTATTGAAGATCTCTCTGAATTAACTTTATATTCAAAGGTCTAAAAAAATATTTTTGATATGAATTTTGTATTAAATAAAAATTATTTTAGATGTTGACAATTGAAGATGATAAAGTATTTGACTTTAAATTTGTGAGAAACAGTCCTAGTCATCATAAACAAAAAGAAATAGATGCCAAAAAGCCAATGGGAACTAGTGATGGGACCATCAGAGTTAAAATAGGAAAAGTTCAATTGACACTTATAACAAAGTTCCTTACAGGGTTACAAGTATGTATGTTTTTTAAGATTTATAAGCAAATATAAGTTAATTTTATTTTAAACGGTATAGAGATTTTTGGAACCTTTTATTAAACCAAGGGTAACAACGAATGCAGTGAAGAATGCAGAAAAGGAAATTAAAAAACAAGTAAATGGTATTGAACTAATTTGCATCTCTTTATTTTTAAAAACTTTTAAAGGTTGAAGAAATGAAAAATAAAGGAACCCAAATCCATATATCAGTTGAAATTTGCGCACCCACCATATTAATACCGCAGAAATCTGATTCCCCAGATGCATTAATTTGCAATTTAGGAAACTTAAGCATAGAAAACTTCTTTCAGGAAGTTAACTTACCCAGTTCGGATACAAAACATGTTGTTGACCATCTTCTTTTGCGCTTGAGTTCAGTTAAAATATCAAGGTGAAGTAAATTAACAAGTAGAACATTTTACCGAAAATATTTAAACTTTATTTTCAGAGTTGTTGTCAGTTTGAATGGTAACCTTGAAGAACAAGGAGTGATATTAGAACCAATTAAGCTTAGATTAGATTTAAAGCGGTGTTTAGCACCATTTCACAAGGATATTTTGTTATATGACCTGCAGGGACATTTAGAAGTTGTCAAAGTAATGTCATCTATTTTGATTTTGCTCGAAAGTTGTGTTAATTTTTATTTTGGTTGAATTAGTTGAAATTGTGTCAACGTGATCTCGGTTTACTTCTCTCCATTTTAAAACAAAATTTCACCGAAGGACAATTTTCTGAAAACCAATTAAGTGAGTTAAAATTTATATTTTTTGACTCGTCTTTTTAAAATTGTTATTAAATTTTAGATTCCCACCCAACGAGCCCAGTTGACATACTCAGCCCTCCAGCTACAAATGACGAAACCATGGTTAAAAAGCTACAAGCGTTTCTTACAAGTTCGAATGACAACTATAAAGAATCGAGTCTTTCATTTACATTTGAGGGTGTTAATGTTATGCTCTACTCAAATTTGGATTCGGTAATTTGATTAGAAAAAAAAATAATTGCAAAATTTAAAATTTTTATCATTTTGCAGCCAAAGAGGGAGATTTCCAATAATGGCTTATGTAATTTTGAGATGGATGAAATGAGTGTCGTAGTGGAAATATTTAGTGACAAATCGATGAAAGTGAAGTGTGCATTACAAGCAGCCACTTTACAAGACATACGACCAGAACAACATTTAGCCATTAGAAAGTTCGCTTATTAATTTTACATTAAAAATAAATTAAAATTTAACTTTGTTTTGTATTTTAGAATATTTCAGTCGTATAGTGGTGATAGTAAAGTTTCAACGGGAATGATCAGTGTCAGTATGCCACCAATGATCGAGGTGACTTGGAAAAAAAGTCAGAATAGTAACATGGAAAGTAAGAACTGTATTTAAATAATTTTTAAAAAATTTTTCACTGATAAATTTTTTTTTCTAGTGGACGTTTTAATTGAGAAGACGCGTTTGAATATCTCAGTACCATTTATTTTATCTATAATGAGATTTGTGTACGAGGCACTTCCAGTTGAAAAATCAGCAGAAGGTGGAATTGTCAATCCTGGATTCAGTGGAGAACTAATGAGTCAAAATCGAGAATTGGTAGCTCCAACCATTCGCCATCGACGCCAACCGTCCTCTTCTGACAGCACCAGCGGTTACCAATCCACTAGTAGCGGTCCTGCTGATGATTCTTTTGCACTCACAATTTCAGCTAGGTTGAAGAAACCTGAAATTGTTCTATTTGCTGAACCAACCAATAAAAATAGCCGAGTTCTTGTTTTAAAAGTAAGAAAAACATGACACGTGTTTTTATTCTCACATAAAAATTAACGTTTTTCAAAACTAGGCTGATGTGCTCTTTGATTACAATCATAACGCAGGTAGAAATAATATAGTAGCATCAGTCGTTGGGTTTCAGATCCTTTCTTGCCTTTATGGCAGAAGGAAACAAACAGCTTATATGGTATTGTATTAAACGCATTTAATTTTAATCAAAATATGACTTACATCAAATTTTTAGGTGTTACAGCCTTGTGATGTGGAATTCTCACATGTGACGAAATCAATCGATGATGGTATTTTAATGAAAGCAAATGTTTCAGCTGTTGAACTGCGCGTTTCGGCTAGTTCGGTTCGGACAGTTGCTGACGTTGTGGATGAATTAAATTCAAATATTCGAGTATTGCTTCAAAACAATAAATAAATCTTTGAACTTTAATTTTTCCACATTTTAGGTTGAAAATGCAGATCTTGAACGTGCACAACTCGAATGTCCGGAAAATTTATGGAGTCCTGAGAAAATTTCATTGCATAAATGGCTAAATAAAGCATCTAGTAAATATAACATCAATTTATTTTAAAAATGAATTTTTAAATTATTTTTATTTATTTTATTTAGGCACAGCACCATATACAAATGCAAAATATTCCCGGGATAAACCTTTTGAAACTCTGTTTTTAACGATACCTAGTGTGCTAATTGTGTGTGAAATAGAAGATCACTCAGAACGAATTCCTGTCCTCTTACTAAAAGCAACTTTAGACGCAACCATAAATGACATATCTAAACAGGTTAATTTGAATTAGAAGTAATTGCCAAATTTATAACGGAAAAATTATACTAATTGTACAGATGTACATGCAGTCTGAATTGCATCTAGAAATATCGTATTTTAATGAAAAATTATCAACTTGGGAACCAATTCTAGAACCAGTCATGCTAAAAGAATGCGAATACAGACCCTTGGAAATCGTAATCAAAGTAAGAATTAATTTAGATTTAAGTATCAATTTTGATATATTGTAAATTTTTTTATTTGTAGTTGTTTCGTGAACGTGCCCAATTAATTTCTTCGTCTCTCAACACCACAACTTCATTAATCGAAGAAGAAGTCGACGCAAACTTGGAAACGGGAGCACGATACAGTATTCCTGATTCAGAGTCCTCTGGAAACGAATCAGAAAGCGAAACGGGAATGAAAGTGATAAAAAACAGACCGAATGCTCGTGCTAAACCTTTAATAGCTCAAAAATCCCGCGGTAAATAAATTCTTACATAATTTTTATTTAATTAATATCAAAATTTTATTCCTGAACTTAAGATTCCGCAAGTCTTGTCGGTTATCCCGGTGATTCCGACTCCGAAAACGAAGAAGGAGTTTTCGATAAAATAGCCAACGCATTCGGACACATGTTTTCAAGCGAAAGCTCTGAGGGAGAAGCAACTGAAACGGAAGACGACGAAGAAGAAGGGGCTAGCACAGATATTAAAACATACGACGAAACTGACGGCCCAATAGAAGGCGACAAGTCAAACGTCTCGGGTGAAGACGACCAACCTGTATTCTTAACTAAAAATTTGGATAGAGAAGATTCTGTTGACTCTGGAGTCGAAGTACAAGACGAAATCGCCACTTACTTAATCATAGACATCAAAGACCGGATTGAATTAACATTCACTCCTACAGCTGTCGAATTAATTCAACAAATTTTAAACGCTTTTACAAATAAGTTAGAAAAACCAGTCGAATGTGCTTACAGAACGTGCGTATCCGTCTTGCATTTATATAATAAAGTAGGACCAGAAGCAAAAATTGCTATAATAGAAAAATCTGAGAGTGGAGATGGTGATGAAGATCGAGTTATTCAACCGGCAACTGAAGACCCAGTTGATAATGAAGAAGAAATTGAAGAGCCAACAAGTGTTTTGGTTGATATCACTCCACCAGAGAGTGACAATGAGTTAGATGCGGAGGAGATTGAAAGGTTCAGTATTTCCTCTGCTCTTACACACGTTAGTCATTCGACTCTGATTATGAATCAGTACGGGTTTGAAGAAGCTGATGTACAAACTATTTATGATAAAACGACTAGGAGGCGAATTAATATTGAAGTTGAAGGGTTTGACCCTTTGCAATGCCTTCTACCCACAATTGAGGGTGCGCATGTCTTTGCATTACATCCATTAAAAGTATGAATTTAAGAACTGTTTTGTATTGGAAATAAGTTTTATTGTGTTTTTACATTTTAGAGCAATACGCGATATCATGTCATAGTTGATGTTGCGATTCATCATGGGAAGACAAAAATATCCGTTCGGTCTCCGCTGCAAATTAAGAATATGACAAAATACACTTTGAAATTGTATTACAAAAAAGCGACTGTTGAATCATTAAGCTTTAGGCATCCCGTCGTCCTCAAGAATCCTTTCGAAGAAAATGTTTGCCTGACAACTTTAGAGCCTGACGAAATTTATTTCGTTCCTCTGTTCATTGCTTACCATTGTAAAATATTCGCCCAACCTGCTGACATGAAGTATTTTATGAAGTGATGCACAATTTAATTCACATTTAAAAAAATTGCTCTTTTGTAGTTATAAAGTGAGTTCAACAGGTATTTGGTGGCAAGAATTAGCCGCTGGCCATAACCACAGTCGCACAATTCAGTGCCCGCCTAATAATGACCAAGTTGAAACACATTTTTTTCTCAAGGTAATGAATGAAGTAGAAATTTAAAACAAATGTATAAGATTTAATCGATTTTTTTATTTAGGCTTTATGTGTGGATGGACCAAAATTGAAATTACCTCCAGTTGCAAGCCGTCTCATTCCTAATTACATCGTTTATCTGTATCCACCTTTGGTACTTCACAATCAATTACCATATGAAGTTGAACTTAAATTCAAAGTTGGTTACATAAAAACTGAAAATTTTGCAATTCACTTTATAATTTTTGTATGTTTAGGCAAACGTTCCAGATGTTGCATTAAATCCGGGTGCTTCCGTGCCTGTTTTTACTGTTGATTTAAATAAGAGTCAAACTGTGAAAATCGAAGTGAGTGAACTTCTTAGCTCCAACTTGAAATTATTTAACATTTTTTTAAGCAGATGTTGAATTATTTGGGAATACCATGGAATGGAAATTTCGAACTGTCAATGGATATGGATTCTCATAAACCTATAGTTATGAGTGCTGAGTTTGATACTGGAGGAGGAAATAAACAACTTGGTGTCAATTTGCACATTGAACCTGAGCGTTGCCTTGATGTGTATTTTTATGCCCCTTATTGGATTATTAACAAAACTGGGCTTCCATTGCAACTCAGGGTATAATAATAATAATAATACTGTTAACTCGTTCAAAAGATTTTTTGGAAAAATTTTTGTTATTTTTTTAGGGATCACATTCTGACATGGTATACGAAACGCAAACGACAGAAGAGCCAGTGCTTTTTCGTTTTAAAAGACACCGACGTAAGAAAGCTAAAATTCGAGTTTACAATTCTCATTGGTCGGCCTCGTTTTCATTGGACACTGTTGGAAGCAGTGGAGTTGTCATTTGTAAAGATAAAGAACGAGATAAAAAATACCAAGTGAATTTTTTTTTAAATTTTATACTAAAAAACATGTTTTTGAAATTTCATTTTTTTTCCTAGATGTTATTGAGTGTTACACTGTCAAATCTACAATTGACGAAAATAATTACTTTGATGCCTTATTTCATGGTGATTAATAAAACTGAAAAACATTTACGGTTCATGGAGGAAAACGAAAAAGCAGATTTGTGGTTCGATCTGGCTCCGATGCAGGTACTAGAAGCAGTTAAAATGTATTGCAGTATAATTTCTAATTGAGTATTAAATTTTAGTGCGTTTCATTTTGGCCTGACACAAGTGTAATGAAAATGAACGTAAAATTTCGTGATAGCAACAAAGCGTCGCAACATTTTTACTTTAATATTGAACATGCAACGGTTCTGAGGATGGATAATGGGGTACTTAAATATTTCAAATTGTAGACGTACTGGAAATTTTGAAATGAGGTTTATTAACGTTTCAGTCGGCTTTATGTGTTAATGTCCACGGCGGTGTGGATACTCCGATGACTGTCATGTTTCATCCGTACGAGCACGGAGACGCACCAGTTAGAATAGATAACATGTGCGAAGATTTATTTCTAAGAATTCATCAAAAATCATTGGGACAAGTGATGCTTTTAAGTCCGTATCAACGTCTCTTATACACGTGGGATGATCCGACTTCAGAGCGAACTCTATTTTGGAATGTTTATAATAGAAATAAACCAGGCATTCCGGTCTTCTTTCAAAAAGTAATTCTCAAATCTTAAAAAAATTTCGTATTAATCATTTAATTTCGTTTAAGGATGGATTCGGAAGTCAAAAAGTGAGTTTTCACACGCTGCGGCCAGCGTCGAACTCCACAAGACGAGCAAGTGTTTTATTGAGTAGTTCTGACGATGGTAATTAAACGAAACAAATTGTTGATATAAAAATATCATGTAATAATTTTTTTTCAGATGATAGTGAAAATGGGGACCACACTAAGTATCCACTATCTAAAAAAACTAGAAGAGATAAAGTCACTGTTTATTGGGTTTCGTATTTGGATGGTCATCAAAGGGTTATTTTGTTTACTCAAGACGAAAGGATTGCAAAACAAGCGCGAAAAGTAGGTTTTACCCACAAGATGATTTTCTTTGATTTGAAAAGTCAATGTTTTGCAGGAAATTGATTCGGAGAATGCAAAATGGGAATGTATTTTCTCATTGCACAATATTGGCATGTCACTTATTAATAGTGTTTATGAAGAAGTAATGTATTTGAGCTTATCTAGTACCCCTGCAATTTGGGAAGTGGAAGTAAACGGGAAAATGAAGCATTTATCACTCGAGTTGTCCACTTGGCTCGAAGATAAATGGAAAGCGGATATATCACCCGTCGCATTAAAAGATTTCATCCACGTTGATTTTAGTAAAATGCAAATGATTAAGCCCTTTTTTGGTCCACTTCGCCGGTCTTATTTTCCTGCTGTTTGGTGTCAGTGTAGACAATCTCAACACCAAATTTACCTTCATTTAAAACTACATAGAGTACAGGTAGAAAAACGTTTGTAAATTTTGTAATAAGTTCTAATGTGAACTCTTAAATTTTTTTAGATTGACAATCAGTTGTCTGATGCGATTTTCCCCGTTGTGTTACATCCGTCACCTATTCCTGGTTTTGTGTTCAAGCAAAGCGGGCCAAAGCCGTGCATAGAGATTAAGTTATTGCAAAGATTTGTTCCAGAATTAAAACTTACAATCACAAAGTGAATTGAAGTTATATTGGATATTTTTATAGTTATTAAAATATTTTTATTTATTGCAGATATTTAAAATTGCTCATTCAAGAATTTAATTTGAAGATTGACAAAGGTTTTGTTTTATCTCTGTATGATGTATTTTCTGGTTTGTTGGAACCGGCCAAAGAAGACGTGCAATTGAAAGCTGATTTAACTGCAGTCCATGCAGGGCTTCGGAGTGGTCCTGTTAAGGTATTACAATTTTAAATTTAAAAGTTAAGATGTTTCGATGTTTGTGTGTTCATTTCGCAGGCTGAGACAAGGCCGCAACAAGGTTATTTGGAACATGTACTTCTTTATCCTGTGAAGGTAAATTACCTTAAACTGAAAATGGATTTATAATGTGCTTTTCATTATGTGATTACTAAATTTACTTTCTTGACATAATATAACTCCATATCAGCTTTTGATTTCAAAAACTTGCTCCCTCTATAGGTGAATTTTAGTTTCTCTCCAAGAGGTATCGTACACAAAAACAAACCACATCCTCAGTCTTGGAAACAAGACATCCTCAACTTCTTTCTGAACTCTATTGGAGCGACTTTGACTGAAGTCAAGGATGTTGAGCTCAGGTTTTAAAATTATAATCACTTGACCGCTTATTTTATATTAATATTAATTTAAATTTTTAGAATGGCTTATTACGAAAGAAAAGGAGTGCGCATGTCCTTTAACCAGCTTTACGACTCCGTCAAATCCCACTACACTATGCAAGTGGTTCAACAAGTGTACGTCCTTATTTTGGGTTTGGACATGCTCGGAAACCCGTACGGTCTAGTCAAAGATTTTACTCAGGGATTTGGAGATTTTTTCTACGAACCTTTAAGAGTATTAAAATTAAAGAAAGAGAAAATAAAAAAAGTTTGAAATGTATGTTTCTATTTATTGTCACTAGGCTTCGATTCGTGGACCCGAAGAATTTGCCGAAAGTGTTGCACTTGGTGTACGAAGTTTATTGGGACACGTGGTTGGAAGCGCGGCTGGTTCCGTTTCTTTAATTACTGGATCTATTGGTCAAGCGCTTGCAGTTCTGTCATTCGATGATGAATACAAAAGAGTATAAAAAATTTTGAGTTATCAAAACTTTTATTTACAATGGATTTATGTTTTTAGAAACGTCGGCAGCGTATCCAGTCACACACATCTTTTCCAGATACGCTAATTGTAGCTGGTAAAGGATTTGTATTGGGAGTCGTGTTGGGATTGTCAGGAATGTTTGTGAAACCAATCACGGGCACACAAGATGAAGGAGTTGAAGGATTTTTCAAAGGCGTTGGAAAAGGGTTAATGGGATTACTGACTAAACCAACTGGTGGGGTAGTTGATATGGTCAGCATGGCGTTTGATGGAATTCGACGGTTCGTTTATTATAAATAGAACATATAACCTAGAATAAAATATTTGTTTGATTAATAGGATAGTAGAACTGGGCGAAAACGTCGTTATGAGGAACCGTTTACCGCGACACTTAAATCCTTGCCAAGTAACTTTCAGATTTATCTTTATAAATTTTTTATTTTTTAAATATTTTTTTATTCTAGGGAGTAAAGCCGTATTCATTTTACAAGGCAAACGGACGTCATTTATTACTAAACTTAAGTCGCGGCCATTATTCTGAGAGTGATATATATTTCGCTCATGCCGCACTCAATAGAGATGACCGATCAGATGTGGCCTTGATAACGGATAGACACGTTTTCCTCTTAAAAAAATGCCGTTTCTGGAGTGGATGGGACATTGAATGGATCATTCGAGTTGATGATATTATGTCGGTACCTGAATTATCCGACAAACAGTTAACGCTTAAAGTTCGACAGGTTAAAAGTTATTTTTTTTTATGAATAAATATACTTAAACTGGTCTGATTCAACAATTCTAGGACGAAGTATTCAATTTATACTCCGGCGACGAGCGGCATTTTGAAACAGACGATAATGAAGTATTAAAATGGCTCCGGGAGAAAACAGAGAAAGTCCTTCTCTATAATATGGCCGATAAACCCTGCTCCCTCAGTCAATAGAAATCTGAAAAATCTGAAACGCAGTTAGAGGTAATTGTTTAATTATTTATTATAACTTGAAGACGGTTATAAAACATATTGGTTTTTTTTGTTGGGTTACAATTTGAAACGGCAAAAAATGTCTAAGAGAATTTTAATTTCTGCACAAGTGATGTATTAAAATGTAGCCGCTTTCTTAAATGTGCTTTTTGGAAGCTGCTACAAAATTGCTACACTAGTCTTTCAAGAAATTTAAAAAAGTGGAATATATTTAAAATGTTTTCTTTTCCAGAGTTTAATTGTTAGTTACAATACGCAGTGTCGTTAGCTTTTTGCTTCTTTTATGGGTTGTTGAATAACATGTTATAATGTCATGACGAAAATAATTGTATATACAAAATGAAATTTTATTTTTCGTTTTCTTTTTATGTATACAAAATGATATTTTTGTTGTCAATTTGTGAGTATAGTACTTAATGGATATTTATTGAATCCTTTCAATGGCTTTCTATACAGTGTTGATCTCGTTTTTAGAATATTATGGATTTGCAGTTGGATGTATTAGGTGGAATCTGTGTGATATTTAGTGTATATGACGAAGGTATAATTAAATTATTTGAATCTTAAAAGGATAATTTTTTTAAGAGCTTTTGATGCTGGTTGCGTAGTCCGGAATCTTGACCGACGCCTCTTTTTTCTTCGGTTTTTTCGATGCTGTTTGCTATAACTGGGATTTGATCACGCAGAAATTCGGGTTGCAATTCGGATAGTGAATTAAGGAGTTTGAATAGGTTTTGAGAGCTAGAGTGCATGTTTTCGCACAGAAATAATGAGAACTGGTCTTTAATAATTTCCCTGAAATAGAAGAAGTTTATTATAAAAATTTTCAGAGGTGATTTTTTTTCGATTTTACTTTGATGTATCAGATTTTGCAATTAAGGCCAACATTTTAGATGTTAATAGAAATAGTCTCTCCTTTAGGTTTGGATCGGACTGGAGAGTTGCTGATAGTAGAGGAACAAATAATACTTGAGTTATCTTTTCATCTTCCGTTGAGTTACTGAGTAATTCGAACACAAAATTGACAAACTGGAAAAAGAATAGGATAAAAAACATAAAACTGTAAGTATTTATAGTTGAGTTTTAAAATTACTGCAGAATGGAGTGGATTTTTTTTAAAATCCGAACTCAGGATTCAGCATTTGCAGTTCTTACGACCTGTCCCTGACGGCTAGGTTAGGTTCAGAAACGCTCAAGTGTCACCGTGTTATGCCAAGCCCCAAAATACAAACTGATCTACCTTGTGCATGATAGTTACTAAGGACGTCAGGAACAACCGTAAAAACTGCATTGTTGTTAAATGTTTGAGTCACTGCTTTGGTTGGAATTTGCACTCCAGTTACCTCCTGTGCATTTCCCAAAACTTATAAATAAACAATTGCAAGTCCCAAAATATCGATTAACAAAATTATGAATTAGTTCAAACCGTAATAAGATGTTGGTTTTGTTTCTTTATTTGATCCTTGATAACGTCCAAAGCAAACGAAAAAAATTCTTCTAAGTGATGAACATTTTGGCATTTTTGTAAACAAATCTGAAATTTTCCATTTCATTAATTTTCAAAAATATATTATTAAAACCATTATTATTATTATTTACCATTAATGGATGAGGCACCCCAGTTGTAAACCCTAGTTTTGCTTTCGGAGAAAACCGAATAACATATTGAATTACAATATCTTTAAGCCGGTTACTTATACATGTGTCTCTTTTGGGCCCAAGTCTTAATAAACCTTCAACAAACTAAAAATTAAGTTATTAACGACCTTAAAAGAATGTACAGAGACTAAATAAATTACCAGATGCAGAGTATCTCGTAACACAATCGATAGATTCGGGGGTAAAGGTTTGTCATGGCAATAAATAATTCGAGGTAGTAAAAGAAGATGCACAATTGAATGCAAAACCCCATTTGCTTTAGACTAAATTGCAAGTGAAAAAACTTTTAAGACAGCAAATTACAATTATAGAGCCAAATGTAACTAACTTTAAAATAGATGATGTGAGAACAATGTTTCACTAAATTGGCTGAAATTTCGTACATTTGTTTTAACTGACTTACAGGTTCATAATTCTTTAAGACTGAATTATTGTGTTTCAGAATGTCTTTAAAGATAATTTCCGAGTTCTGTTTAAATCTCATTTTGTCCGAAAAGTTCTGCAATTACAAACGGATTAGCAATTTTGCTCTTATTAAACAATTAATAATTACCTCAATGACGTTAAATTTAATTTCCAACGCTCTTAAAAATTGCAAGGCAAGATTCTCATCATCATCGCTCAATGCAATTTGCATTTCGGGCAGCTTCATTATTAATCTGACAAACGGATGTTGAAAATTATAAAGTTTTACAAGTTTAAAATCAACAAAGTTTACCTCGTCAATTGGTAAACATTCTCCTTATTTTCTGGAAGGGAAATAATGCATCTAAACCACGACCCTAAGATTAAATATTGAATATTTGTCTTCTCGATATGCAATTCCTGCATTAATGTCTTTTGATGAAGCAAATGGCACAGGTAACGGCAGGAAAAACTGTAGGGTTTTGAATTAATCAAATTTTTATTTTTCAGGGATACGTGAGTATCTTACTTAGGGACGACGTCTGAATTGAGTGCGAAGTGATGGAATAGTAAAGAAACGTCAATTCCCAATGACATGTCAAATGCCATAAGAGTAAATCCTGCAGCAACATCGGCTAATACAGTGGGCGGTGTTTGTGTAGTGCAGAAATGTTTTACGAAAGGTAAAATATGTTTAACGAGTGTGTTTGCTACAGCTAGAATTATTTATAGAGAATATAATTATGAATTCCAGTTTTTGAATAAGTGAAATTACAATTGAGTTGAGTGTTTCGGTTGGTTGAATTTTTCGACCGCATGAAGCTCATTCGTAATTTGCTGAGTGCAGTTTCAATCATTGATAAGAGTTGTTCGATTTCTTCAATGTTACCAACAGAAAGAACGACACTCAACCCTTCGTCTATATTTTTAAAGACTTTAAATGTAATTAATCAATTCAACTAACTAAACTTTCTTACTTATTAGTAGGTGCTCAGAGAGATTTAGGTTTTTGCTTTTATCAATTAACGATTCAATTCCTTTAAGATGCAGTAATATAAATTTCATTAAATTGTTTCTTTCCATGACGTCGGGTCTGGTGCACTTCAATTGCCTTGAAAATTCAAACAAAGTTTTTTAAGAATATTTTTTTTAAGAATTTAATTAATAACGCACTGAGCTGTTGCTGCAAATTCATTAGATATTTTCGTAGCCAGAAAAGTTAGGTCAATTTGTTTCTCTTCCAAGAGTTCTAAAAAGGCGAATGCACCACTCCAAATAATGATTCTTTGGTTTGCTAATCGAGTGCTTATTGGCATCATTTGCAAAAATTCTAGCAGTTTTTCTGACTGGAAAATAAGATAAAAAAGTTATAAAACTTTTGAATTTCTTACATAGTACTAAAAAACTGACTGCTGAAATCAACTCTTTTTTATAAGCAACAGTCAGAAGTAACGTCAAGAAATTATTTAAACCAGTTTCGTTTAAATTCTTCATAAAATTAGAGTCCAACTTTGAAAAAATTCTGAAATTAATTTACTTTAAAAAATTACTTATTTTCAACAAAAAAAAAAAAAAAATGATTACCTTGTCTTAAATCTATTCCAATCTTCATTACAAATCCTGTTTAAAATATTACAGAAAAAATGCAAAAATAAATGAAAACTGTTCTCTCCATTCCCAACATTCTCAGCTCTTTCTTTAATCTGATTTAACCAAGCAACTCCTGAAACACTGAAAAAACATAAAAAAAAAAAACTTTAATCAAAATTCCCAACCATAAGAAATGAAGATTTATACTACCATAAATTTTGTAACCCTTCCAGAGAATACGGTAGACAAAAATTAGAATTTATGTGACGTAAAAAATGATTCCATAATGGCGACAAGACATCTACATTAGGTTCCCACTGGCTACAAATTTGTATGCAACAGTTGATGTAGCAACGCATGTGCCCTTCGTCCACTTTCTGTAAAAAGGGTAAAACACTAAATTAATGCAGAATTCGATTTTATTTTGAAAAATAACCTCGGATTGCAGTGACAACGCAATTAATGTCTGCAGTAGAGTGTAATTACTCTTTACTTCATCTGAGGACCGAAATCCATATACGTCAATTTCGTATAAGGAAGATAAATGGAGGAGAATCCACCAACAGAAACCAAGTCGGTCTTCGCACTCGACTTTCGCCTCAAAGTCTAAGACGTCGCTGTTCAGTTCATTTACTCGATCATTGTTTAATTTTTCGTAGAGAAGTTCGTGGAAAAGTAACTGCATGTGCGTCCAAAATGACTAGAATACAATAAAAGGGTAAATAAAACCGAATATTTATCTTTTTAAAATGAAAATTAATTACTTTTCCTTTCTGTTTTTCCTGATTTTGGTCTAGAATACGAAGAAACAAAATCCAAATTTCAACCACACACGAACATGTAAAGGGAGATGTACTTAAGTATTGATGTAAGGAAAGCTGTGAACCAAAATTTTAGTTGTTAACAAATTAATAAAACTAATTTTAATAAAATATTACACCTTTTTAAACCTTCTTGAGGCTAAAATAACTAGATCCCTTAGAACAAAATGTGCGAATTGTAAAAACAAATTTTGAGATCTCAATGCTGGTTCATCTGTTAATTTTATGTGGTAAGATGCAGAAAAATTTGCTGGTAATAGGTAAAAGATTACACCAATTGACCATGAAAGATCGAGATTCAAGTGATAGAAGTGATAATGAGATGAATATATCTGCAATTGTTTCAATTAAGATTAATACATGTCAGTGTAAATCGTGTAGAACTTATAACTTGGGTTTTCGCCGGTGTTTGCAAACTAAGATGAACTGATGAATTAGCAAGTCTTCCCACATGTAACAACAAACTTTTCACGTGATTTACTAATGTTATAACATCGGTTTCGCTTGCTTCTTCATTAATATTTCTAAAAGCAGCTTATTGTTAATAAATCTATATTTAATAATAAATTTGAATTTATACCTCGCTACATAAGATTTCAAAAATGATAAAAATTTTACGATTTGCAATCGATTTTCTAAACAATCTTTTTCATTTCCTATAAAAGTAATTAGTTTAATTCATAAAGATTATACCATTTACTATTTCATAATATACTTATTGAAACTATTCGTTGACTCGACTCAGCTGCAATTGATTTTATTTTATTGTAGTTCTTCCTGGAGATATAAAAGAGCTGATCGATCGAGTCAATAAGACATGTTTCGGTTAAAAAATTAAACCCGAAAAATTCAGTCAATTCGGTCTCAAACTGATCAAAATATGCATCTTCTTTATTCAGTATTCTGCAAAATAAAAGAAAATATTTAAGTACAAAGATAAATATTTAAATTATTATTTAACAACTTAAGCAATTCTTTTCTCTTTAAATAGGAATCTGGATGAAATTCTAGATGTTTATTTTGAACGCCACCCAAGCAAACAAAATGTGGATACGGTTCTGAATGATAAAATAAAGTATAAAGATCGGGAACTTTACAACCTGTAACAAACGTCACCATTTCTTCCGATTGAATTTTCATTCGTTTCGTCATCTGCATCCATTGAAACTGGCGATAAATGCCCATGCGGATCAAAATTTTCTTCCATGGCCGCAATAATTAATTTTGGCGCCAAAATTAAAATCACATGACAATAACTATTTATTTTCCATACCGCCACCAGATACCGCCACCTTTCAAATATGGTGGCCAATATAAATAGCCGCCGGTACTCTCTGGCTCTGGGTTCGTTAAATAATAATAATTACACCATATCAACATTTAAAACAATCTAATCATTAGCTCATCATTCATGACGGTGCGTCACAGATGAAATCAAGTTTGAAGTTTTTTTAATGTATATTTTTGTTTCGTAACGTTTTCAGAAATGCATACCGTGCGTGAAACTTATGGGATTGAAAATAAAATGTTTATCAGATAACGAAGCGGAAGAATCTTGCTCAATCTCATCAACAACTGCCAAAGAAATATCTGAAGAAATGGAGAAAGAATCAGAAGTTAACAAGAAGATGAAGAATATTAAATTGGGCGGAAAAACGAAAAAAATTTCGGCCGATTTATCGTCTAGTCCTTTTAAAGTACCTCGAAATAAAGTGGCGCTTAAACCCGGCCGTTCATTAATGGACTGGATTCGCCTTGGGAATTCTGGGAAGGATTTAACAGGTGTTGGTGGGCAGTTGCTCGAAGTCACTTTGGATGAGTTGAAAAAACATAACAAACCGGATGATGCTTGGTTGTGTATAAAAGGTATAAGAAATTAACATCAATGTATTACGTATAAACAAATTGACAAGCTATTTTTATAAAATTTTATAGGTCGGGTTTATAATGTAACGCATTACATTGAATTTCATCCCGGTGGTTTCGATGAGATTGAGAAAGGTTTTGGTAAGGATGCGACCCAAATTTTTATGCAGGTGAGTATAAGACTGGGAATAAAAAGTAAAATTTTGACATTGAATATTTAAATTATTTTTTATGAATGCCAAGCTTAAATTGAACCTTATCGACTGTGAGCACAGCACTTTAGTTAACATGAAAATCTATACAATTATGGATAATCAGATGGATGTATACCTCAGTTTTCAAAGCATGTAAAATAGTGCCAGTTTGAATTTTTTTTTACATTTTTGAGGATGACAGTAAATCGTAAATATCTTGTGAAAAGCTAAGGTTATTTATAAAATTTTAACTTAAAATTTTCAAAATGGGGATTGGTTTACACCATCATTTTATAATTTTATTGCAAAATGCTTTCATTTTTCTTGTTTTAAATTTATTCATGGATGTAACTCGCTTCATTTGTGAGTTATTTTAGCTTTTAAAACTTTATTTTACTTTTCAGGCGCATGCTTGGGTTAATTACGAATCGATGCTTCAAAAATGCATTGTAGGTAAAATAGCTTCTACATTAATTCCACCATTAGTACCGATAAAGGAACAAGAAGAGACCAAAAATCTGCAGCTAGTAAAACCTTCACCTAAAAATCCAATTACGTAAATTTAATGTTTTACAATAAATAGTAATCAACATTAATGTATTTCTCCTTTACAGATACGACTGGTACCAATCAAATAATGATATTGTTATTGTCATGTACACCAAATACCCAGAAATCAAAAAAGAGAATTTTATTTTGGATATTTTTGAGAGTAAAACTATATTAATCACGATATATCTTGAAGAAATTATAACTTATATTCATTTAGGTATAGTAATAGTTAGAATATTAATAATTTAACCTGTTTAAAATTTGTAATTTTTCAATTCCAGCTTTAGAACATTTCATTAAGCCCGAAACTGAAGGTGATTAATTTATTACAATTAGTCCATTTACAGCGGTTTTGAATTATGTAAATTATTTACAGTGAATATTCAAACTAATGGCAAAGTTGAAATTGTTCTTCCCAAGGGAAAATTTGTCAAATGGCAAACCATTGGAACACCATTACATTTAAATCAAACTTGGAGTAGCATTAACGAAAAAGGTTAGTTAGGAAATGTTGACTCTCTTATACGTCAAAAGATGGCGTTACATGTGCGGCGGCCAGCACGTGTTAAGGTCTGAAATAAATAATTCAAATATTCGTAAATTGATTTAAAAGCATGGTAAAATATTCATGCAACCTTTCAACAATTTCAACATGAGTTTAGTTATTTTAAAATAAAAATATTTTTTATACACTGATTGATTGAAGACAACTGCATAGTTCTATTCTAAAGATAAATAACGGCTATTTTTTATTAAATCGAAAGCCATGATGGATGAATTGTGTCTATTAAAAAAGTATCTTGCGTGATTTATTTTCTTCCAAGTATTATTTAAAATCCCGAAGAAACCATTTGTAAGGATTAAAAACCGTTAGACGACGGGGAATTATTTTCCCAGATTTCAACCTTTAAAGTTTTAAAAAAAAAAAACCCTACCGTAGTTTTTATTATTTTTTCCAGAGCCGAATTATCGATCATCTAGATTAATAGGCCGAAGACGTGTAACTAAAAACACATTTTTATTCACTTTTGATTTTAATGACGGAAACCAAATGAGAATCCCAGCTGCGAAACACATCTCATTAAAATTAAATAAAAATGGTAAATGCGATTTTAATTTTTAAAAAAAGTTATAAAATATCATTAAGAAAACTAACGAGAAGTGTTTTATATTTTTCGACAGAGCACGATTTAGAACGAAGTTATACGCCAATTCCTAAAACATTAAAAGCAGTTGATAAAATAGACTCAGAAAAAAATTTTAACTTGATGATTAAAATATATCCAGACGGGTTATTGACACCGCATATAAACGATTTAGAAATAGGTAAGCTAATAAAAACTTCAACATCTACCTAATAAAAAAATTTACATTTAAAAAGACGTGTCAACTTTCTCTCTTGTCTCATTTTTTATTGCCTTTTCTTTTGGTATTTGGCAATGGTACACGAAATTCTAAAAGTAATTCGTGTCCGTCAATGAACTTTTTTTTTATTTTCAAAGATCTCATTTAATAGGAGAATAAAACTGAAAAGTTTATAGTCCATAACTTCTGTCTGACACTGGCAGGTCTGCAAATTAAAGATTAGTGTGTATGGCAATTCTTTAGAGAGAATGTGTTGCATAGAGTCAAATTCTAGTGGTATCGTGGGTAATGAGATTAGAGAGTTTAATTAAAAGTTGGATAAATAGAGTGTTTGAAAAGTTTTTTCCATGGATAGAAATGGTTGGGAATGAATTGGGTTATTTATGGTAAAGTGACAATCTAATTAAAGTCGGTTTTGCAAAGTCAAAAGGTCAACCTTAGAGGCAAAGAAACATAAGTAAGAGAGAGTGGATAGTTTTTTAATGGAATATAATTAAGTTACTTCCTTTGAAATGTAAAGAGTTTTAGAATTAGAAATTTTGACATTTCATGCATTAAACAAGTTAAAAGCTAGTTATTTATCAAAGTTGAGTTGAGGAATATTATTATGTGGACAAGAAAAAAAATTGGCTGGCAGTTATCTCCTGATTTGTCATTAGAAGTCTTTAATTGGCCAATCAGGTCCACGTGACTTGTACTTAATTTGTTCAGATGAGAAATAATTCCTTGATTGACGGACATGAAACACTTAAACACCATTCATTGTAAGCCCGTTGAGTAATCTTGAGAATTTGCTGGTGGGGTTGGAAGTTTAAAGGGACAATCAAGCTAAAGAAAGGAAAATGTTTTTTTTTTTTTTTTTTTCAATCATTTTTGAAATTGCAGAACATTTTCGTCAAAATTGGCCCCATGTTGATATTAATTAACGTGTAGTTATGAAGACTGACGTTAAAGTTATAGTGATAGAAGCAGGTGACTTTAGCGTCTTCTGGATCATTAAATTAAAATAAAAAAGTATCAATCTTGAAAATTCTTCAAAACCACGCAGTAGTAATATTAATCATGTTTTGAGCACTTTTGATTGTGGTGTTGTTTTTTGAGTGATCATTGATTTGAGTGATCCATCCTTGTGATTTCTACTGGGCAACCATTACTGCATTACCACTGCCACATTGCAAAATAAAAAGTCAATTCCGTGACCCTCTGGAAAAGGGAGACTTTACCAGAGGACATTGGTCGTCGTGGTCAATACAATTAAGCTGGAGAGTGCACTTTCATGCAGAATTGTTTCTTGCTCTTTAAGAGCTTTCTTTCGGCTTACTGTATTCATGAATCAAACCATCAGAAGCTTAAAATCTAGAAAAACATCCAATAAAATTACCAAGTATAAACAACAGCCCTCAACAAACAAACGAATTTCAATGACTACGTTGCCGCAAACTTACCCCCAAGTTAGAAAAAAAAATAACTACAACAAACATTAATTGCAAGTTCCAAGAAATTAAAGTTGTTATTCCCTTCTCAACTTTTTGATGGCAAGAGAACTTGCCAAAAATTAAATAACTTAATTCTTCTTTGGATTTGGTCCAAGGGTTTGTTGCCTGTATATTTCAAATAATGAAAATCATAATTAAGAGGCTTAACTCAATCAATACTTATTGATTTTACTCTTTTTTGATAAGTGGTCATATGGCCTGACTAAAAATGATACATTACATGTTTATATATGCATTACTAAGGAGCTACTTGTGCACATTAATTACACAATATTACGCCACGCAGCCCTTAAATATCAGGCATATGGCTTCAAAAATTTGAATATCATTTCAACCATGAGAACTATCCATTTCCACTATAATTAGAAACTATATCGAGTTGAATTTTTACATTTGTAAATATTTAATTTATTTCAGGTGACACTGTCCAAATAAGTGACTATTTTGGTAGTTTCAACATAGGGACACTCGAAAATTGTCAAAATCTGGTTTTATTAGCTGCTGGAACCGGCGTGACACCCATGATCTCAATTCTGCATCACATACTCATCGAAGGTTCAGAGAAAAAAATGTAAGTCGTTGGAACGTGATTACATTGGCTCATGTGAATGAACTTTGATGTGCGCACATCTCACACATGAGTTGGAATCGAAGCGTCGCAAACTTGTCACTGGATGAAATAAAAGAAATAGTTTATGGGTCAAGTCTTTGGCTTTTACTGCTGTGTTGATTCTGCCTTGGCTCATAATAGATGACGTCATTTGGCACAAGATGCAACCTCGTTTAGTGAAAAATTGTTTACTTTGCATTACATTAATTTAATAAGAGAAATGAATTTTTTTTATTTCCAGAAATATTCATCTGGTATTTTGTAACAAGAGTGAAGAGGATATTCTCTGGAGAGATCAGCTGGAACTGGTGTCAGAAAGAGACAAAAGGTAATTGGGTTGGATTCTTAGTTTTACAACGCTTTGAAATTGTTGATAATTAACGAGGTGGTGGTTGTTTGGGTCTGTGGTGCACAATGCAAGTCCCAATTATGTTGGTTTCAATTTGTCACGAGAGGGCGTTTTGTTGGTGGATGAAACATGGGTTTAGATTAACTTCTTGGCTTTTTATCTTCATTTATCATTTTCCTCGGGGATTGTGGAAACGTCACTAAATCCTAGGGTGGGTTTATGATTGTTGGTAAAAGTGGTGCCGAGTAAGGATGGTAATGGGTTAGGAGTTTTTTATTATTTCCGGTTGTGAATCAAAATGGCGAGTGAGGGTACTTGGAATTTTGCAGCGCGTTTAATTTTGTTTGTTGTTGAGGATTCATGTTGCGAGGTTTCTTTATAAAATTTTTTTGGTGAAAAATGAATAAGGTTTGAATTGTTAATGAAATATCCAAGAAATTTTTTTTTTAAAGTTAAACTTCAAAAATGATTAAACATACTTTTTTGATTTTTAATTTAATTTTTGGTAGGGTAAGTGCAAAATTTGATCAAGTTAATTTATTTAAATTTAAATTAGCTTTGTTGATTGAGGTGTAAATTGTTTAATGCTAGGTTTAAATGTGAAGTGATAAAACCCATGAGTAGTTGTGATTTACAAAACAGTATAACTTGGTTGGTGGTACAACTTGACAATTTTTACTCAAAAACTTTATTAAAGAAAGATCTATGACTTTAGGAAAAAGCAAATCTCCGCGTACATACCTGCTGCAGTGTAGTTTTCAGAAAACATATAATTTAAAAATTTTAATGGATCCAATGCTGTTTGATTGACAGTTATTCAAAAGTATGTACCCAATGCAGAATTGAATAAACTGAATTTCAATAAAAATATATTCAGTTTAGTTGGGGTCTGTATGTTATTGAAGGTCATGTTCTCTTAACACTTAGAATATCTAGTCAAACCGCAAGTGCCTTTTCTCCTAGCACTAAATGTCCACTGCAGAGGAACGTAATTTTATTTAAACATCAATTGAGCTTTGAAGAGAGAGGAAAATTTTCCAAGGCCTTTAAAAAAGAGCGAAAACCTGACAAGTTGACCTCTCACGAACTGCCGTATTCAGTGGGGGTGATGGTGCGCATCCCACCTTTGGCCCACAGTGACAACTCCCACTGGTGTCGTTCACTTTTACGGCTGAACAAAATGGCAGCGCAATGGCTACTTCACTGAGCAAAGGCACCTACTTCTCCAAAAACCCTACAAGGGCATTAAAAGAAAGAAACACGAGTCTAAGTGCTTTTGTATTTTTATAACCACCAATTAACAGCATTTATTGACATCATTTAAGAATTAAGCCAGTACTACCAGAAAATGTTTTCTTAAAGGAGCACCAAACCCATAAAAATAATCTTTGACAACATGAATAAGAGCATTGACGGCATGAAATATATAGTTTATTTTTAATTAATATTCAATGAATACGTTTTTAAAATTTAATCCGTCATCTAAGGCAATAAGCGCCACCTATTGTTCAGGGAAAGGTTTAAAAAATGTAAAATTTCTTGTGTTTCTTAGTTCAGTGTACTTTACATGATTTTTTAAAGCTTATCACATTTTTATTCTTCCTAAAAGTTTTAAAGGTTTTGAGTTCAACTTTAAAATTGCATGTAACTATCATTTCGGTTTCTTCTTCCTCCACAATTTTTTTTTTCTCTTTAACACCCCTGAAAAGTACAAACTTGTGAAAGTGTTTTTGTTCGGAAACAGTTTTCCTCTCTCTCTCCCGCCCCCCTTGATAACATTTCTTGGATCAATACTCATGATGCTTAAAACGGTAGAAGATGGTGAGTTTAATTTGATTGTAAAGGGAGGGTTTTAATTATGCAAATCAAGTGACAAAGTCCTATCATTTGAGATTAGGATCTAATTAATTGCAGCATTTAACTTGATTTGGCTTTTCACATAGAAATGGTGTGGCGAAAAACGCCAAGAAAAGTTTAAGGTTTTAGAATTTTGATTTTGTTAGTTCTGAGGCTAATTTTGAAATTAATCCCCCGAGTGATGGTTTATTATGTCAGAAGATTTGACTTAATTAAGGTAAGGCTCCTTTATTAAAATAAAACGTTCCAGTGTTTAATGACTTGAATTTTACATTACGTCGAGTTTTTATAAATTTTGGAATTGGGAGAAAAAAATGTTGAAGTTAAAGGTGATGAAGCAGTTGAATTAATTTCGTTGTATTTTTTTATTGTGAAGAATTTATACTAGGTATTTATTTTTTTTCATTTTTTATTTTTTAGATTTAGAATCGTTCATGTTTTATCCGAGCCTAGTCCTGATTGGTCAGGTTACAAAGGGCGAATTTCCCTCCAACTAGTTAAAGAAATTCTTCCTGAATCCAAAGAGAAGTTATTTTTCAGTATTTGTGGACCAACACCATTCAACCAATGTTGTTCGAAGTAAGTACTTTTCTTTTTTTTTTTACGTAATTGCAAAAATTTTAATATACTAAATCTGTTTGGATAAACAGCAAATTTTATGGGATTAATGATTTAAAATAGTTATACAATAATAAATCCCAAAATGATCTCTGCAGGCATAATTCCCTAAAACAACAAAATATATTATCTATAAAGAGTTAGGTATAGTACATTATTGCGTCGGTGTATTTCGTACAAAAGTAGAATTTGCAGAAATTTTTTCGATCTTGTGATCTTGCTCCATGAAATTTTTAGACTCTGATTTGCAAGATTTGTACCTGCTTTCCATAGCAAATCTGCCCAAACTCTATATTGTTTATAGAATAACTATATGTAAAATGTAAAAAAAAAAACTAGACCTATATTTTGAAATGAAAGAGTAGAGCGACTTTTCAATAGTTCTGAAATAATTATTTCAAAGTAGGTTTGGATTGAAATAAACAGTTAACTTAGTCACTACACGTAGACATTCTGAAAAAAAAAGAGGGCTAAAATGGTTTTGATCCTTTATTTTTATTTTTTTATGAGTAAAACGCCAAATTGAAATGTGAAGGTAAGCCAAATTTTAGAGCTGGATGGCAACATTTCATTTAAAAACGCGTATTTTGCTAAAATACATTTGTTTATATTTGAATGCATTCAGTGTGTTCGCAATAGAGGTGCACATGAAAAAATCATATATTACAGTAAAACAACAAACTTTTTGATTCAAAATACTAAAACCTCTAACAGGGAAGAAACTAGGTTTTTGAAAACCTAAATTTCTATGTGCATAAAAAGGGAATAAATTAAATTTCCATTGCACGCAATTGATTCATGGAAAGAAAAGCAGGTGTTTGCCCGTCACTTGTCTTGTTTTCCCTCTAAATAGAGAATTTTGTTGAACGGCGCTGCAAATTAGATTGGCGCACAAATCCGAATCTAGTAGTGTCACATGTTCAATTCGGTGACACATCTCTCTGAAAAATTTGCGGTTTTCTTTAAAATGAAAGTCAAATGAGGTTGTGTCGTCCGCAAGTGTCACATAGTAGCCCCGTGACAAGCAGTTGACATCCTCCTATAGAACGAGAGAAATGGGTCAGTATTATTGAAAATTTTAAAACTGACAGTGAAATTTTGCCCATGTCGTGTCGAGAAAAACATATTTTTTTTATTGTGTAAATTGCCTTGCTGCTGGAAGTGAAATTTTTTTTGCTTTTAAAATTTTGGGTTTTGTATTTTTTTTTTTTTTTTTTTGGTCAGCACGACGGATAATTTTCTCGTCCTCGTTGTTGTAAATAAAGATTAATGGTTGGTGTCAAAATATTGACGGATAATTCATCCAGGGAGCAATTAGCTGTTGTGTAAAAAGAAGAGAAGAAGCGCAAACATGAATTCTTACCACTAAAGTTTTATGTGATAATTAATTTGAATTCAAGTGAGTGATGATGGTGTGAATCTAATTTTTAGTTTAGCAGTTACTTGTTATTTTTTTTTATTTTTCTGTGGTTTGCTCTTTTTTTCCTTTTTATCAGCTCTCAAGTTTGAAGTAGAGAATGTGGTTAATTTTTAATAACATTGACAGATCTTTTAGTCTTAACTACAACTTTTTATAATATATATTTATAAAAGAATTAAATTACAGTTTTAATTATAATCTGTTCATTGTAACAAGGAGTAGGAATTTAACGATTTCTATGGTCACAATAAAATTGACATATAAAACACTTACAAAAATTTAATTACACTTCTTAAGAAATTCAGTAGATATTTTAGTACATTTCAAGCGTAAATGAAGTAAACTTTCAGAATTTTATTAACATAATAAATTTTTTGAAAAAATAGGAAAATGCTTAGACAACAATTTTTTTTCCTAATACAAATCATCTAAGCCGAGATTTAAGTATATACAACATTTTGTTTCCCGTCCTAACTGCATTTTGACGATGTGTAGCAACATGGAGTTTTTGGCGGATGATGCAGCTCAAATGTCAGGCGTGGAATTACTCCAAGCCTCGTTAAACACAGCAAACCACTGTTGGGACTCGCACCTACCAAACTGAATTAATGGCCATCTGCGTTTATTACACTTTGAAAGCCATCTTGCTACTACTGGCCAAGTGTTTTCACTCGCATTTTTTTTTTTTCTCTTCCCTTGCCAACATGTTCAACTCATATATGATATACCGTATATCCTTTTCACTTTCCTTCCTTACAACTATTCCACCAGCCAAATTTTTTCACCTGGGCCTTTTAAAAGAATGATAAATGGCTTTTTTTTTCCACAATTCACTCCGCCTTTTCCTCATTTTTTTAACCCCCCTTTTCACAACTTTTAAAATATTCCATTTCAAGTTTAACATCCAAAAGGAATACCTCCAACTTCCAATTAGTAATTTGACATCAGTTTTTTTTTTGTATTGATAATTATTGATAATTTAGTGGAATTATTTTTTTAGGCTTAATTTAGGTCCAAGTTTGGGAATTTTCTGCTACGTATAATTACACTGTAATTATCGCATGTAATAATGCAGGTAATAACACGTTAATCACAGTCTGTAAACGTGTCAATTCGCGTTTTATGACCGAGGGAGTGTGTCAAATACATGTTCAGGTTAGAGATAAAATCACTGCACTCAACATATATTTTAAAATGTGTTTGCAGTTTGTCAGCAATGGCGGAGTTACACAAAAGTCAGAAGTTGAAAGGCGGCTTTGTTGAAAGGTGGAATATTATTGCTCGGGTTTATCGTGTGCGGTTGGTATGGTTAGTTTTCGGATTAATTTAGCAGTAGTGTTATGCGACTAATGTCAGATTGTGCGGATAATTTTGGGTGCTGTGATGTGCTGAACTGAGACTGTTTAGTTGCTGGGAGCATTTTTGATGGCGTATGGGTCACTAGAACTGGAGGGTTAATGTTTTGCGTGGTTTTAAAATGGTTTGTGAAGTGGTTTGAAGGTTACCTATTTGTTTGTTTTTCAGGAATTTTAAGTATTCAGAATAAAGTTTTAAATTATCTTTTGCTAAACTTGGGTAAATTGTAAATATTTTAAAAATCCATGAGATGAGATGAAAATATTCATTAGATGTCTGTGAATGAAATTTATCAAACTATGAAGTCTTTCTTTTCAAGTCAAATGCCTAAATTGGTGGTTGCCCCTTTAAGTTCATCATTATGGTAATAAAATTTCTATACTCTGTCTTTGTAATTTTACTTTGTAAAACAGAAAATACAATTACATGAGCTTAAAACTCACTGGGCAATTGATTGGTTAACTGTATCACTAATTTATCATCCAATTACACCAGCTCCCTTAAGACCTTATGTCACTTAACTAACTTCCTCTTAAAGCCTTTCAATCAAGCTCAACTCTTTCATGAACCTGTCATCTTTTGTATTGATTTAAATACAATTTGTACGTGACATTAATGAATTCATAATAACCACTATGATAAAATTATTCCCAGCCACAATACAATTCTATTTACCATTTGAACTCTTACACACTCCACTTAATACTCTCTTAAAAATTGAGCTTTTAAATAATTCTTTACCATTTCAAAAGACTTGTATAACTGAGCCAAAACATCATTTTAACTTTTCCCCACTGAAAATTTAAGCAATAAAAATTAATTTATTAATAAACTTAACATAGTAGCAAACAATAATTGAGAAAGAAGAAAGTTGAAACTAATTAAAATTTCATATATTAAAATCTAATTTTTTCTTTCCTTCTTCTCAGTGAAATTCATTAAAGAGGAAATTGTAGGTGGTTGTACAGTCTATTAGCATAATGAAGGTAAACAAAATAGTATAGAATATCAGAAATGATTACAATCTTGAAGTGAAGTGAAATTTTGTGTAGTTTCAGTTTACACGCGTGTTTACATTTCTTGTTATCATTATCTTGGGGCTTAGAAATGTTGTTGATGTTTGAAGATGATGCAGATTGTGGTAAGAGATTGACTATGGAAGAAGAAGAAAATTTGGTAGTTTTGAATAAGGGCAAGCTTTAAGGGTTGGAATTTGAGTTCCCGAAACCCGTTAGCATGGTATTTGAATTTAAGTTGCTGTTAAGAAGTCTTCAGTTTTGCTGTTAAATTGCTTTTTCATGAACTTTACATCTTGATGGGTGATCAGAAAGTGGAGCAAATTGGAGAAAATATTTTTTTTTAAATCTGAATTGTGGTTTAAGGGGAAGGAGTGTTTTGAGTATTACGAATGGTAGTTGCGGTTGTTAGTGGCTATTTTGTTAAAATAGTGCATTAATTTAGATAAATTCACATGATTTTTAAATTCAAAAGCAATTGAGACTACAGACAACAAATACAACTTAACTATATTAAATATTAGAAATGGCAGATAGTTGAACATGAATTTAATTACATTTTTTTAATATCCAAAGAAATTTCAGTTTTGTCTCTTAAAACTCACTTTATAGTAATGTTGATTGTTATTGGCTGGGCAAACTATCGACTTAAGACTTGTTTTGAACTCGCTTTGAAAATTTTTGATATGAATATTTACAAATGTCTCTGCATAGAGTTACGTGGTTTTACTGCGTTTCCCTTGCACAACAAGTTTGAAAAAATTTAAAGTAGTTTTCCAAATAGCATAGAAAATTATTGACGATATTTTTAACCTTCTGAATTTATTTTATGGTAATACGCCCAACGAATTCCACTTTTATTTTATGGAGAACGGCATCTACAATATCTTAAAAATTTTCTCTTATATGGAATTTTAATCCTTACTTAATCAGGATCTAGATACTTTTTTTCTTTTATTAATCAGTATCTAATCTAGCTACTTTTATCTTTTATTAAGATTTAATTAGCAGTCTCTTTAGTCTTAATGAAACTGTTCTCGCAATATTTCTAGAAACTTGTAGATATATCGACATTCTGACTCTACAGTTGCAAAATCAGCAACATTTTGATTGAAAACAATATACCCATCCTTCTACTGAATATGAAATTCCCCCCACCATTATAATATCAGCTTACAGGTTTCTTATTAGTTGTTAACCCTACAACATTATAACGTACAGTTATCTTTTTCTTAAAAAAAGTTATGGAAAGTATAAAAAGTAAATATTAAAGAAAAAAAAACCTTTATGTTTATATAAAATGATCTTAGTTATTATTTATGGAACAATTTTAGGGTAAAAGTAAAATCTGCTTTCTTATGAAAAAAGATAAATCTTGTGGATAGTGGAGCTTTAAAAATGTTCATGTCTCTTTGTCCCTGGAAATCAGTTTTAAAACTTGGGTAGTCTCGGCCTTGCGAGTTTTGTTCACTGGTGTGGAAACATTTGGTAGGAGCGAGAGAGGGGCCTCAACCGCCTCACCTTCACTTCCAGCTGGTCGAGCGCCCCCTCAAAATGACTTGCCATAAAACCCTTAGATGAAATTACAGATTGCGTCAACCCTTTTCCACGCATTTCTACTTTGCTCTGCTGCTGCTTTTTCATTACTGAGTCTTTTATACAAATTTTGTCACTTAAGAATAATACTGACTGCAAAAATTCGATTAATTATTTTTATCTGATAAAATGTAATTAAGTCTTTAATGTTGGTTATAAATTGTTAGGTAAGAAAAAGTCAGATGTATCATAGGTGATGGATTTTAAATTCTTTTGATGTAATTAGATAGCTAAGTTGAATAGTAAATCTGCGAAAATCTTTAAATCTTTTAAAGGAAGCCAAAAAAGTAGTTCATAATTTTAAAGGGTCACTCAGCCCCTGAGACAAGTTGGGTTTAAATAAAAGGTTACAATCACCTAATTATGTATACAATACTTTAATTTGTTAACTTTGAACCGTAATTTAGTTTAAAACGAAAACATTTCATCACGTGATCCAAACCAACCAATGGGGTCAATTGTTGTGGTTTTGGGCCTGGCCACAGAAATCGATCTCCCCAGTTGGGTTTTTATTAAACCTAACTTGTCTCAGGGGTTGAATGTCCCTTTAAATTTGCGTAAAGTAAAGATTGAAACTCGATATGTCATGAAGTCAGCAGGTGTGAAATACTGCATACACAATATTGCTGCATTCAAATATTAAAATGAACTACAACTTAGGTGAGTTTCAATACATGTGACGTCACTATTCATTTGTGACACACGTTACGGATTGTAAAACTCACTAAAGCCGCAGTTCAGTTTAATATTTGAATGCAGATAGTTTATATTTAATTTTGTTTCCAATTTTTTTTTAATTTTATAGCCCCAACCCTAACTTTTTTTTCTAAACATTAAATGCATTTTTAATAAAGACAACTGTCTTTCCGCTAATCTTGGAGATTTAAAACCAAATTAAGAACGAATTTTTTTTCCCAACAACAATCAATTCTTCCGCTTAGACTGAAAACTTATAAATTATTAAAATTAATTTATTGTGCCGCCAATTTAGAAAATTTTATTTCGGCAAGAAAATTAACGATTAATAGGAAAACAGTTTTTCAAAAAATGCCGCCAACCTATATACTTTATGGAAAGGTGCACTTTAATTATATCTGCACTCATTATTACTTTATTCTTCCATCACCTAGGTATTTGTACGTTTCCTGTTAGGGTCTTGATGTTGAAAGAAAATCCCTGAGCAACCCCAACGTCCTGCTTTTCCATCTATTCCTCAGGGTTTCCTGAGAGATTTCTTTTTTCTCCTTCTTTAGAAAAAAAGGGTCAAGCCGAGTCGTCAACAACCATGCGTCTTCATCATCTAAAGAATGTGAAGATTCATGAGAACGAAAAAAAAATTTTACGGCTATTTCTCCGACTTATTTTGATGGTTTATTAGGTGAAAAGTGGAGCAAAATATTTTTTTAAAAAGTAAATGAAGATATCATAGGATGAAATTAGCACGAAGTTGAGTTGCAGGTCATAGTTGGATGAATTTAAGAGGAAATTTTCTCTGTAATTACGAGTTATTAGCTCGTAAAATTGTTGATGTTGTCACGTGCCATTTTTAGGTTTAGGCTTATTAGGTGGAGCTATTTTTTGGTTGGTTTTGCTACTGTCAGTCAAATAAATACTTTAAATTCTCTTCTTATTTTAAACAAAAAATGACGCGGCAGTTCATGAATAAGATTTTGAGTTGGGCAAGTTTTTCCAATATTTTAAGGTCAAAGGCTTTGAATAAATGGTTTACATGAGAAGGTTTAGCTGCATTTGGATTTGATTTTTAATAGCTTATCTTGTCAAGGAAATTGAAATTGAGAGGAATAGGAGTGGAAATATTTTGTTGAAACGAAATATTAAAAAGGTTTTTTGGATGAAAGGAATTTCTCTGGTTTTGAGCCTAATCTGACAGGAAATGTCAATAAATGGCGGAATAATCAGTCAAGTGTGTCTTGAAAGAGGGTTTTGAGTATCAGGGGGAAAGTTAAGAAAGGAATTTAAGGAGTGAGATAAGAATTAGTAAGCAATTAGTGAACTCTTAACTCACAAAACCTATTGTATGGTCTAGAGCACAATGGCGTTAAATGACAGGGAAGGAAAAAGTTTCAAATGGCAGACTGTAAACATGAAAAACAAGGATCAATAGATGTCTTAGAGACACAGTATTTAAACGTATATCGCTAAATCTCTGAGACATGTTATTGATATTTGTGTTATTCTAGTTTTCTTACGTTATAACGTAATAATACAACCGAACTGCCGTGTAATTCAACTAATCTCATGCCTCGTTTTGTATATTCGCACTAGATCGGTTTCATTTATTAACTTCCACACGAGATTCTCAATGGGGCGATGTCGCTTCGGTAGTTCTAATAATGGCCGCAGTTCTAACAATGGTGGCGCATCGTTACTGCCAGGTGAAGGGAAGTAAGAAGAAATCATAATAGATGAGGAAACTATAATTCCACCTCACTACGCACTTCCGTCTACCACAGGAGATGTTTAGAGACGGAAGTGCGTAGTGAGGTAGAATTATAGTTTCCTCATCTATTATGATTTCTTCTTACTTCTCTTCTGAAGATTTCTTCACCTGGCAGTAACGACGCGCCACCATTGTTAGAACTGCGGCCATTATTAGAACTATATCGCCACTTTGGGTTGGGTTCAATTATCTGTATTATTCACGTGGATACGATCGGTCCCGTGATGCCAGAGAACTTTACAAAGTGGTGGCCATTATGAATTTGGGACCGACCGATCGTATCTACTGAATAAAGTAGGTAATCGAACCGGTTATGTCCGACTTTGCCTATGCGGCACATTGTTGCAAGAGATCCGCAGTTGGTGTAAAGCATTCTTTCTTTGCTGTAATCAAAATGGTTTTTTTTTTAAAATTGCTAAATCTCTGCACGTTTATAGTAAGGCAATACAAACTACCAGCAAACTCTTTGTTTATACACCAAACAAAACTACCCACTCTGATTTCACTCATCGAATGAGAATAAACAGACCCATCAAATCTGTAAAACAACCACTTGTTTTTAAAGCTTTAACGAGAACTTTAAAATTCTCACAACCTGTAACAGTGAGAACATTTCAGTTTCAGAATTTTATTACCAAGATAAGACTAAATTAAAGTTTCCCAATGAAACATTTTGGAGACGTGCAAATTTGTTTGCAAGTTTTCAACCAAGCAATGTAATAAGCAATTGTGTAAAGTGATGGTCTGTCTTGCTAATAGGTGGAAAGTGATTTGTCATTTGAGTAATGCCGCATCAGGTGAAGTGGGACGAAGAAACGTGCACCCAATTACCAAGAGCCTTAAATGGAACATGGGAGGAGACAAAGTTAATTTCGCTCTTCATTTAACAAGAGAATCCCTCGTGCAAGGCTCTTTTTTTCTTGAATTTTTGAGGTTGGGCGAAGATAGTGAAAAAAAAATTGTTGCAAACTTGCATTCCAAATTTATATTGCTCACTTTAGACTTTGTTACTTTGAATGTTGATTTTGGTGATGTTTGATTTTTGTTCCACTTGTAATTGTCAGAATCAGCAATAGAACAGAGTAGGCGCATTCAATCTCAAACCGATTTGCGAACACCGTTTTAGGTGGTTTGGTTTTAGCTAATCGGTGAAATCCGTTTTTAACTTTGAACGGCACAACCTGTAATCCATCGCGCATGCGCTCGTGAAACCTACCTCGATCTATCTCTCAATTCAAAATGGCGTCGTTCCTAAATCGGGTTTGGTTTTCGAAAAACGACTATTTTGTCGATTACGTGAAATCGGATTTCATGAAATCCGATTTTCAACTTGTGACGTCAAACGCGTCAACTTCCTGTCACCGAAATCGACAAAATCGGCGAAATCGGGAAACTCGGTTTGAGTTGAACGCGCCTTGTGTGAAATGTAATAAGCCATACTGCTTATAGTAACCTATTCTGATGTTCAACTTACAACCATTATCATTGTTGTTGTGGTACTAACTTTCATATTGTGCACACTCACTTTTCCTTTCTACTTTTTTATAGTTTTGTCTCTTTGTTTTTCCTTTTCCCAGCCAATTGCAGCCTAATCTATATTTAACCTTCACTCAGACCTAAAGAAAATTTAAGCCTAATACAGGCGTTATGGACATTACTGTAGTGCAAGTTGCATTAAATTTGGGATAACTAAAAAGAACCTAATACATTTTATTGAGAGCAAACTATTGTTAAAGGGAACTCAACCCCTAAGACAAGTTGGGTTTTAATAAAAGATTGAAATGGTCTTCACATGTATGCAATACTTAAATTTCTTAATTTTGAACCGTAATTTAGTTTAAAATGAAAACATTCCATCACGTGATGT
>JAQGAS010000581.1:0-42508 GCA_034686365.1 Pachymerium ferrugineum | reverse complement strand
CCTCTCAAATTGCAGTGTCAACTACCAAATTCGCCATTATCAAAACCCATTTAAGACAATAGTGAGGTGAGGTGATAGTTATTTACGTTACAAATACAATATTTCATGACGTAAGAATCACATTTTTTAGTTTCATAGAGATGCTGCCCTTTAATACTATTTATTCTCTTTGAAAAATAAAACGGGCTACTGCCCTGGTCAATTTACTTCATATTTGGTCAGTTTTTCAACAAGGCATTTCTTGAAATTGTCAAAATCTTCCCTAGTGGACAATTGTAGTGAATCCATATTATTACTTGCATCAGAAAGACCTAAAATAGTCAAACTTTATCACCAATTGCAATAAAAACTTTTGAATAAATAAAACTACCAAACGCTTCTTTTGCTAATTCTAAATCCGATTCTTCTTGTAATTGTTGCCGCCTAAGTTTTTCTTGAAAAAGGTCTTCAGGTGATAACTCTGTTTGCTCTTCTCTTAATTTCTCTTGCTTCTCTTTTAATTTATTTTTCACTGTATTTTTTTTCTTAACTTGAACTGCTTTAACTAAACATACAAATAAAAGACCCATATTCAATCTACCATATTGAAACCAAGTTGGGCAGATTTTTTTTTTTTCTAAGTTTAAAAATCACCATCTGTTTCTTACTTTCTGTTTCTTTTTTAGGTTCTGGCTCAGCCTGTCCTGGCTCCTCATCTTCGTCATCCCAATTATCCTGTAAACAGTAAAATAAAGTTTGTTAAACTGTTCCACTTTCAGCAGTTTTAAAAAAAAAAACTTACCTTGATGTCGTCGTCCTCGTCCTCGCCTTCCCATTTCTCGGCAACTCGTGGCGTAGTAAAAACCTTCGGCTGGAAATCTTCGGCATCTACCGATCAACAAGAATTGATTTTAAAAAAATTCATTAAATCAATAAGGGGATATAAAATCAATTAGTTATTTTAAATTTTTGGATTCGAGTGGAAATACTCACGTACCCCATTGCGGTTCAGCCATTTTGGCAATTGCGTGCCGGCGGATGTTAATGTCGCAGCAAATTTAAAATCTAAAATTCACTTGAATGGTATTTAAACCGATACTAAATCGAAATGATTATAAATTTTCTATTTCTAAAATCACTTAAAGAGACAATTTCTATTTTAAGCTGTCAATATACAAAATTCCTAGATGACGTCACTGAATGTCAAAGTGGTATCCGATGATGTTTATCAAATGTGATGTCGTAATTAAATAACTAGAAATAAGGTGTACATTTATCTTTTTATTTTCCAAGCTTATTTTCATATTTACCATTTAGTCATTTAGCGTACTATACAATTCCGACTCGATTTGATATTTACATCTTTATTTGATTAAACTTTCATTACCAAATCCAGTCGACATTGGAGCACGATGGGAAAATTATAGGAAAAGAGCAAAATTTACAATATGAATACAGAATGAAAACTAATGAAAACAATGTCGATGGCAGTGAATTATTTTAAAAACACAAAATAATTATGAAAAATTACAGTTAATTAACTTAAAATGTGTGAAACGTTTTTTGATTTACTCAACTAATTATTCAACTATTTAAAATAAACAAAAAAAAGCTTTCAAAAAAATGAAAACAATTGAGATAAATTTTACAAAATCAATCGACAAACATTCTTTATCCCCGAAAAACGAAAACCAAACTGGAAGGAATCATTCTCCACGTAGAAGTAACAATTTAACAAATTTTCTTCTCCCTTTTGGCACCTGGTTTTCGTCACAAATTCAGCATCATTCGTTCACTCGTACATTTTTTTTTTTTATAAAGCTGTTCCATTTTTATCTCTCATTTTTTTTTTAAATATCTCTTGAATGCAAATTAATTACAATTTTTTTTCTTGATGAATCAAAGCTAAACAATTCTGCAGATAATGATTTTTTTTTTTGTTTTAATAAATCGACTCTGGACACTCGTCTTCTATGCGCGTGCTCAAGATTTATGATTCGACGTGAGCCAAGTGAGGCCTTCGTATAAACCGTCACCTGTTGTTGCACATGATGGTTGCACGTACCAGTTACGATCACGTATACGTGTGAGGCCTAACTTTTCTTGTATTTCATGAGGTTTCATTGCTGTGAAATATTAAAATTAAAACTTTTATTCAATCTCAAAAGTTTGTCATGACCTAATAAAAATAATTTGTGAGGATATCCTATTTTGCCACCAGGATGGACACGTGATCAAGTTTAGTTTTGCAAGTGTTAAAATTGCACACGAGTTTTTGTGATTAGCTTATCTCGGCAATATTTTACTTTTTAATTATCAGTGAAAAGAAGGAATTTCCGGTTTAAAAATGAATTTTCTCAGGTAGTTTTAGTTGTTTTAGTTGTACGAATTGAAGACAGAAATTTTCCGGTTTGTGACTTTACGAATTGACACTATAGGGCGCTAATTATACACTTTTGTAATTGTATTAACTATAAATTTGATTTTTGAATACAAAACCGTGATTTAAAAAGGTACGCCAAATTCCACCAACTCAGTATTAACACAATTTACTTGGTCATTCCTTAAATTAAACCAATAAAAAATTAAAGGGGACTTAATTTCTTATACGTGTTCATCACCAAATGTCAAAATAAGATACTTATTAGCGTCAATCATTTCTTTACCATCAGGTAAATCCTGTTTGTTAGCAAATATCAATATGATAGCATCTCTCATTTCTCTATCGTTGATTATCCGATGTAATTCCTGCCGTGCTTCATCAATCCTGTCTCGGTCAGCACAGTCAACAACAAATATTAACCCTTGTGTTCCTGTGTAGTAATGCCTCCATAGAGGTCGGATTTTATCTTGACCGCCTACATCCTTTAAAATGGTAGAAAAAAGATAATTTTAATCTGACATACAAAATTTGATAAGAATTGCTTGACATCAAGAAAATTCTTTCTTAAAATATGAATCATTTTTATATTTATTTTATACTCACCCAGACGTTAAATTTAACATTTTTATAGGTGACTGTCTCTACGTTGAAACCCACTGTGGGAATGGTAGTGACGGATTGACCTAATTTTAACTTGTATAGAATTGCTGAAAATTTTAATCAAGAGAAAATTAATGTCAATTGTAATGCTACAAGTTACATAAAAATTCAAACTTAAATGCCATTTTACTTGTCTTTCCAGCAGCGTCTAGACCGAGCATTAGAATCCTCATTTCTTTATTTCCAAATATTTTGGAAAGTAATTTACCCATCCTTTTTAATATTAAGGAATCGACACGATTGTCGGAAAACGGTGTAGTAAAAACAGTTGCATAAACGGCCGAATCACAGTGCCTAGGCCGCCCAGTAATGGCGAGGACAGTGATAGGAGAAACGAGGTTTGGGGTGTGACGTGTAACGTATGCGATTTTCATTCAGTAGGTTAATGGTGTTTGACGTCACTGATTTAAGAGTTGTTTATTCGGATTTATAAAGTGATGTATATAAAGTTTAGTATTTGTAAATTTAACGCGAGTGAATGTATTAAAGTAATCCGCGGTGTGATTTTGTGGTGACGAAATGTAATAACAGCGATTTCCAAAGATTTTAACAGATCCGCGGTTTTTGAATGTGCGGGATTTCTGTTTAAGATGGCTGCTGCCATCTGGTGAGAATGCGGTATGTCGTCTGCTTGGTGGGCAAATATAAATTCAAAAATAACAGTATTTAAGTGTAATTCAGAAGAAACAATATTGCAACTGCACACTTTTACTCCCTGTATGTATAAAATCAACTTTATGGGGTAATTAAATAAAATATGCAAAAATAACTTTTCACCCGTAAAATTCCACTTAATAATTCACCACAAACTGTAGTTTTCCCTTTAAAAAAAGAAATAAAATCCAGATTACCAACAACCGAATCAATAGTTCATTGACATACTTTTCAATTTTCCCCTTCTCAAGGCTTTGCTACTAGTCTTTAGCAATTAGCATTCAGCACACCCTAATTGACCCTACATTATAATAATAATAAAAAAAAAGATGCAATAAAGATTAAATAACAAACTTGTTTTTATTGATTACACATCCTTTTGGATCAAATTAAAAATCCAAACTATACAATACCAGTTTTGTAACAAGATTCCAAAGTTTACATTTTTTTTTTTATTCCATCCAAAACGCACCGAGCGGCCACTTTCTGACAAGACTAATTGCAAAATCAGTGATTCATTCAACTGGTTTTCTCCAACAACGACGCGACTCAAGGATTCCTCGAAAGAAAAACATTGTCATTGACCTCTAACTCCTCAAATCTCAACGGACTTACCCCAATTGAAGCACCACCTTGACATGACGTCAACGCGCAACCCCTTTACTAGGAAATTTCGATTGTGAAAGTTTCTCCTCTTTCTTTCACCAAAGGTTTTTATACAAAATACTTTTCTATGAGCATCAAAATTATTTTTTTCTCCTCTATTTTTTAGATATGAATACGTCACTTTTCTTTATCGTTCACCTTATTGCTGTATTTGAATTATTTGATGCACGGGGCAATGACTGTGCGGAATCTTCTTCGCGCTCCAAACGGGACGGAGTTTCCGTTTGTCCGCCTCCCGATCACATAAAACCGTGTGTTTGTAATGCCAATTATAATTTCGTTACTTGTCGTGGTGTGGAAGATGAAGCTAGATTGAGAGAGATTTTTTCCAAGGATTTTTCGAATAATAGAATTACAAAGCTTGTCATTACTGAGTCGGGAATTTTGAAACTTTCTGCTGGTGTGTTTGGGAGAATTAAAATACATGATGTAAGTAATTCTTTTCTTTTTAAAATGTTAATAAAATATTAGATATTTAATATTTTAATTTCTCTTTCACCACAAGATTGAAATTCGAGGAACGTCTTTATCATCAATAGAACCCAACGCGTTTTCAGGCTCTGAACGTACAACACTCTACATTAACCTTAATCACAACAAACTAGAGACGTTCTCTTTCCAAGCAGTGACGTCAATAAGAATACTCCATCAATTACATTTATCATACAACAAATTGACTGAAATTCCCGACTTTGCGTTCGGCAATTTAATCATGTTGGATTACTTAACCTTGGATAACAACCACATAAGACGTATAGGCAAACACGCCTTTCAAAATCTTCATTCACTTACGTTTCTTGATTTAAGTCGCAATTCTCTTTTGGAGTTAGGCCAATTCAGCATGTCGTTTAGTCCTAGATTAGACCGTTCATTAAGTGTAGTTCTCAATCATAATAATATCAGTAGTGTGGACAAGAATGCTTTTCAAGGAAAAACGCCAACATTTTTAGCACTCATGAGAAACAACTTGAACACTTTGGATAAACAAGTTTTTAAACCCATCATTGACCAAATGTTAAGATCATCAGTTGTTGGTTTAGCAGTTCAAGGTACTATATTATTACTGAGTTTGCACAGCGGCATCTTTACGCTACAAATTATAGTATACTTACGAAATTCTCGTTCATATAACGTGTCTACCATTTTGAAAACTAGCAGCCGACCAAACATTGTTTATCTGCAGAACGAAGCCCACTGTTGGGCGTCGCCTGCTGCTTGTCTTTGCATTTGAGGTTTAAAAACAGAGTTAAAAAAAATGATTTTTCTAAAAGCGGTTTGTTTTCATTCAAATTATTATTAAACCATATTGAGAATTTCCATGAATGGGTGGAATGTTTGTAAAATTAAATTTAAAGAACAATCTGGCAGCCATTTGCATTATTCGTAAGAATTCGCTTTCTGATTTGACTGATAACGTAACATAAGCTTCTGTGCAAACTCATTAGTTGATTTTAAGTCAACGAGTGTATAAACTCCGTATTTATTGTCAATAAATGGTTTCAGGAAATCCAATCGTCTGCGATTGCCATGTAAAATGGATTTCTGAATACGAAGAAGTGCCTAATATGAATTTAACGCTACGTCAATTTCAGTGTGTTGATGGAAGAACGTTAGGCAATTTAACATCGGGAGAATTCGAGTGTTCATGAAACTTCAAATTACAATTCATTAAATCCCATTTAATTGTGATTGCCATTCATTCTTGTCGGTTGTCTTATTCATTTTAACATTATTTTTGTATGAATTCATTTTGCAATTAAATTTTCTATATGTTTGTAACGATAATGTTTTTACTTTTCTTTAATAAAAATCTATTTTCTATTAGAAGTTAAATGAAGTCTTTATCCAAAGTAAACCTTAGCACCTTTCATTATAAATATTCCCGGAAGAGTAAATTATGTAATTAGGTCACATTACAGCATTTGATTACAATTTGTTTTCGTAATATTACTTTCCATCCTAATAAATAAAAACGGGCATGAGTCATTAATTCCGGGAGTTTTGTAATGTTTGGGTTATTTCTCCAATCCAAATATTAAATTTCCACTTAAACAGGATAAGATGTTAGAGGGTTAAATCAACCTTTTTACCTTTAATGTCAATTTTTGGTATGTAACTGCATTTAATTTAAACCTTTTGTAACGCCATCTGGTATCAAAAATGCAAACGAACCGTCTAAGGAATTTTTGGCAGATCTCTACATTATTTTCCAGATCCAGATTAACAACATCCGGTCAAGATGCACTTTAACCGATAATAAATGAGAATTTATTGACGGCCATAATAAATAAAAATATGGACAATACACAAAAAGATACATTTCACTCACTCACTTCCTCCTCATCACTAAAATACGCATTCTTCTTGAATTTTTTTTTCTTGCTTTCGTAACTCTCGTTTTCAATTTCCCTTCCCTCTTCTTCGATTTTCATTTGCTAGATAACCAAAAAAATGAATAACTGAATTATTTTTAAAATAAATTAGTTAAAATAGAAACCTCGTATTTAATAGCAGCACTCAGAGAATCCAAACGCGGATCTTCCAATTCGTCTTCGTCAGATTGTGCAACTCTGGAAAAAAAATAAATTCCAAGTTTATTGGTTTATCGTGACTAAATTATTCCAAACTCACTCTTCTTCCTCATCATCTTCATCCTGTTTACGCTTTTTTCTCTTTTTTTCCTTCTTTTTTGGTTGCTCACGATCTCCTAATGCGTTTTTCGGGCATTTATAGCTTAAATGACCTTCCTCCTGTAAATAAAAGAGAAATTACGTTTTCATTTACTTTTACAATTTATATTTCTCTTACGCCACACTCAAAACATCTTGATTTATCGGTGTAATATTTCTTTCTAATAAATTCCGTGGTTCGTCCATTATCCTTCGCAATACTACAACTAATTGTTCTTCCAAACATCTGTAAATAATTCAGTGTTTTATTATATTGCAAATATTTTTCGGGTACGCAATACCTCTTTATTATTTAATTCGTTGACAGCTTTAACCGCCGAATCCTTTTCCAAAAATAAAACGAAAGCAACGCCTTTACTTCTTCTTGTTTGTTTATCTTTAACTACGGTAACTCTGAAATGAAATTAATAGTAAACACGTGTGAATCAACGACGCGTGGACACTTACTTAACAACTTTTCCGTATTTTTCAAACACTTTATGTAAATCATTATTAGTAAGTGAAAAGGGGATGTTTGATATGTATACGGTGCTTTTACTTGGAGCTAAACCCCCACTCATAATGATTTTACGTTAAGAATTTCATCACGTAAACAAAACAACCGCCATCTTGTAGAGTAATGCAGCGACATCTAGTAACAAATAAAATAAATTTTCGCGTATTGTAAAAGGTGAAATATAAAAATTTATTATTATTGTTATACTTCTAATTTTACAATGTTAACACCACTACTGTGGAAGTTATGTTATGAAAGAAAATTAATCACAATTCCAATACACAAATGCGATGTTTAAACGCCAAAATAAATTTCCCAATCACTAATTCCATATACATTTATATACAACATTATCTAAGTATCTCTAAAGTCTTTTAGAAGGGTCGATCGTCTTTTCTCGGCTATATCCATTTGATTTTCCAACTCCTATTCATTCATTTAAAAAAAATTAAAATATTAATTTTTTTAAAGGCGAATTTTAATATATTAAAAATCATACTCCTCTATCAGTTGTTTCGGCTCTCTCAATTTTCCACGACAAACCCTCGATCTCTGCTTCAAGTTGAGCTTGTTGATACTCAAACTAAAAACAAAAAACAAAAAAAAAAACATGTTTATGAAAGATTAGTTTAATGTGTCGAAAAAGGTTAATTAACCAGTTCTTTTCTTGGTCCTGCTTCCATAAAGTACGCGTACGGATAAGTGTACTGCAATGTGTAACGACACTGAAAAATAAATTCAATGGTCATTTAAAATTTCATGTCAAAAACGTATTAATAAATTGAGCCGATAGAAGACAGTTCATTCCGTTTTTAAGTAATGTACTTTGCCGAAAAAATGACAAGAATTACAACCAATAGCAACAAGTTGCAAGATCTTCCCAGGGGCAATCAGAAATTGACAACGTAAAAGCCTTAGGAGTAAATCTTCTATCGGCCAGATACAAAAATATTTCGGAAGTTGTGGAACAACTGTTGTTAATGTTATTTTAGGCCACCTTTAATCTACAGAGTTTGAGCATACTTCCTGTCTATTTCCAGTTCAGTTTTAAATGTATAATGACCAGGACCGGCTCTAGGAAGTGTAAGACTCCATTGGAAGCAATAGCGCGGAGCCCCCAATGACTTTTTGTAGATTTTCTAACCCGTCGCCGCCATTTACAAAAGCGATAAATCATGACTAGGTTTCATTGTTGCGTCATTACGCTACGGAATGCGCAATGGAACATAAGTTTTTTTGAAGTATAGTGTTTTATAGATAACTTCTAACATCCACAATCTGGTACATTTAAGGCCCCAATTGCGGGGCCCAAATGTTTTAAAGCCAGCCCTGTTAATGACGTTTCAGGATCTACCAATCAAATCTCAACCAGAAATCCAATGTAGGGTACCCTAAAGATTATTCCAACACCTAATTATTTGAATAGAGTTATTGGCAATAAATACAGTTATCGAAGCTGTTTCACAACTTCCCTATTGTATACACTCCGTACTTTAGCGAGAAGCGTTGCAGCATCAAATAGATATTGCCAATCAATCCAAGTGCCTTCATTTTTCATAACTTTATCCTGAGTTCGGTTTTTTATTTTTTCTAGAGTTTGTTCTTCCAGACGAAGACTTTTAGAGTGATTTTCCCACTTGAAAAAAAAGAAAAATCTTAAGTTTATAAACCATAAATGAATTCAAATTAATACCCGTTCAAAGTAGAAAAGATATTTCTTAAGTGCTTCTCTAGCTTGCACATGTTCAGATTCAAGTGCTATATTCGGATTAACTTTATATCGACTACATTCGTAATACTCGCTCCCATGAGCTTTCCAATCCCCCAAACAAACCCAGCAGAAGTCGTGTTTACAGTGATAACACTGCATATGATTACAACCACCGTTCTTTTCGATACAAATATGACACTTGGGGCACTACAAATAAACAAATTCATTATAATAAACGTTTTAGAATTTTTTTTTTTAAAAAAGTAAAATTACGTCTTTAGTATGTGCACTTATATAATTGGCAGTTTCAGAATCATCGGCACATTTAGTCAACCATTTTTTGATTGTATTGCAATCTGTAGGTGCATGATAGTCAGTTCCGCATTTGAAACTAAAAAAAAAATTATATTACACAGTAATAAATCAAGAATGAATTTTATTTCCTACCAAAATATCGTTTTGCATTCACTGCAAATAACTCTTTTACTTTTATTTTCTTTAGCACGAATAACTACATTGCAGTTAGGGCCAGGGCAGAACCTTAATTGAGGATGTGACTAAAATAAGAGAGAAAAAAAAAATTGAAATATTGTTATTTAATTTTGTTTTCGTGAATATACTTTGACGTAATCACTGAAGACGTATTGTTGATATTTCTCTCTTTTATTGGATCGTGTGAGAACGTTCAAAGCGAAATCTTCAGGTACGAGAATTCGACAATCTTTAGCCATGCATTCTAGACTAGTGGAAATGCCTTGAACTAATTGAATTTCAAAATGGGAGATCCAACACGACATGCAAAACAAATGGCCGCATTCTAAATGACGGAATTCTTCACCTAAGAATGACCCGAAACAGACGGGACATTGGGTTGGACGATTCGTTCGTAACACCTTAAATAAATAAAATATTTTAAAATTTTTTCGCTAGATGGGATTAAATATATTGTACGTCAGAATTAATTTCAGCAGGAGCAGATGGTTTTATTCGTGAATCAACCAATAGCTGTTCATGGTCCTGTCGATACCTAATACAAAAAAATAAAAATTACCAACTATTACTGGATACTTAAAATAATTATAAATAAATTAACCTTCGAATCACATCGTCGACAGCCCAAGAATGTGTATGAAGTAACACTTTGGCTAAAGATGGTGCAACGTTTAAACTGTTACACAACGCTTCGACGCTTTCGTTGAGCAGTTTCTCAACATCTTCAATCGTCAAACACTCAAATTCGAAATACTCGAAATCCAGTTTCATGCATTCGTGCGGATCCATTTCACATTCGTCCAACCCGACGTTGTAATAATCTGCGTAACACTCGTCGTCGTCGTCCGATTCGACATCGACGTCCATGTCTGATTCGCCGTCTTTCGCCATACGTTTCTTTAAAAGGGACGTGCGATTCTAAAAATAGGAATTGAAAATTAAATTTTTTTAATTACGTTAAAAATAAATTGAACTTTTTTTATTAAGAAAAGGGTTAACCGATTCACTGTTTTTACAAAATTTTTCAAGAAATTATCACAGAACATTAGGCTTAAATTTATAAACTTCGACCATTTACTTACAGTTAATTGAATTTTTTAATCGCTATAGTTCACGTCTGATAAATACAATTACTGAAAACTGCCTTTATGTTTTCGTTTGACATGGAGACGATATACCGGAAGTTTTGGCTCGTGAGGACATCTAACAGCGAGTTTAAAAACTAAAAAGTCACGTGTAATTTCAAGCGGATAATTCGAATACAGCATCGCGGGGAAACCCATCTTTTTCCGATAAACGCTTTCAGACAGAGCAGTTCGTAAAATTTAACATTAACGCACAATACGATCAAAATACCATACAGATCACAAGGGTCATGAAGTCAAGCGGTCATCCTTAACCTGTCACTGCAAGATCTCAAGCCTGTGAAACTGGTAATGATAAGTCAGAATATTATCTCGTAATTATTCACTTTATAAATATACTACATATACTATAAATATGTATAAATATACTACAATACAATTTCTTTTTAGTAGAAAAATGGATTCGGATAGTAGTTTTGTATCCGATGAAGAAGATGATTTCGATTATTATTATGATGATGAAATCTATAGGAAGCAGGTGCAAGCAATGAAAAAAGATGCAGATGTAGAATATTTCGAATATGATTGTCTAAACGAAAACGGAGCGGAAAAAATACTTAATGAAAGTATTGAACTTTTGTGCAGTGTTTTGAAACTTCAACCCGCGTTGGTTAAATTATTACTTCATACCCATAAATGGAATGCCACGCTTGTGATTGAAAGGTATTTTATTACTTAAAAGTTTTATATTCAATTTTTTTTTTATAATAAACGTGTGTTTTTAGGTTCGCTGAAAATGCCGAAAAGTTATTCATTGATTCCCGGATTAAACCAAAGTCGGCACCCAATTCACTTGGCGTATGAATCAAACATGATCATTTTTTTAATCATTTCCTTAAACTACTAACTTATCTGATCATATCGTTAGTGTTACGATTAGAAATGATGAAGTTGTAAGTTTAAAAAATTGATTATATTTCTTACATACGGTCATATACACCGATTAAAAAAAGACGTATTTTTTTCACAGGGGTTTGAATCAGGAGAATCCATCGAATGCACAGTCTGCTACAACACCCCAACTTACAGTCACTTTCGTCATTTGCAATGCCGTCATTTATTCTGCACCGAATGTTGGATTTCGCATTTTGAAACTCAAATTAAAGAAGGATTTTCAACCAAAATCGAATGCATGGCTGACGAATGTAAAATTCTTGCCCCGGAAGATTTCGTTTTAGACATTTTACAAATGTCTCCTTACAAAAACAAGTATCAACAACTTGTTTTCCAAGATTGCATCAAAGTAGCGACTGAAATATAATTTAAAAAAAAAATTAATTCATTTTATATATACTGCAGCTCCATCCTCTACTAAGATTCTGTTGTGGTGCAAATTGTCCTACCATTATAAGCGCCGAATCAAATACGGGGAAAAAAGTGACTTGTACACAATGTAACTCGACATTCTGGTATATAAAAATAGATTTTATTAACTTCTGTTTTCGTAATATTTTTATTCTATTACAGTTTTAAATGTGGCGAGGATTATCACGCACCTTTAGACTGCAACACATTGAAAAAATGGCTCATTAAATGTAGAGAGGATTCGGCCAATCAATTCTACTTAATCACAAACACCAAAGACGTAATTTAAATCGATCATTTTGTATTTAAGTATTAGCGGAAGTGTAGACCGCAGATTTGTTTTATCCGAATCCCGCGGATAATCAAATCGCTTTGACTTTCCCTTATAAAATACAGAGTTAAGAAAATTTTACTTTACCTTTCAGTGTCCAAACTGTAGCGCCTGTATTGAGAAAAACGGCGGTTGCAACCATATGCACTGTTATAAATGCAATCACCATTTTTGCTGGCTTTGTCTCGAGACCATTCCGGACCACGATTACGTCAAATGTAACAAATGGGTATCGCCGGAGTGTCAAACAGAAAATCGTAAATCTATTCAAAAATATGTATTTTATTATTCGCGGGTACGTTATAATCAATTCGATCATTTAATGATCGTACTGAAATTCTTATCATCATTATACAGTGGAAAGCTCATAGTTCAAGTCTTGAACTCGAAGAAAAAACTTTGGACTACTATAAACTGCTTAGCCAAGAGCAGTTAAAGAAAGGAAGAGGCAGAAATTTTGATTGGGAATGTATATTTGATGCAGCTAAAGTACTAGCCAAAGTACGTATTGATAGGTTTATATTATTTAATGTGTATATATAAATAAAATGAAATTTGTTTTATAGTCTCGTTACACAATGCAATATACATACGCATATGTGTTTTACTTGGAAGATGGCCCAAGAAAAAGATTGGTATGTATAGTAATGTTAATATGTTTGGTGAGAATTTTACAAGATTTTGGTTTAGTTTGAATTTCAGCAAGCCGAATTGGAAAAAGAGATAGAAGAATTGTCGTTTAAAATTGAAAGAGCTGAAATTACCGATTCAAGGGTAATTAATTTTTATTGCAAGTATTTTTAAAATCTTATTTGACTTTTTTCTTGAAAGGCAATCAAGGATCAATCGTATCGTCTTGACAAAAGGCGACGTACGTTATTAAGAGATTTTTTAGACGAGTAAATGTTGTTGGTCTATTCCAAAATTAAGTGTGATGTATTTTTGTAATGTTAATCTTTTAAAAAATAAAATTTTTGTTTTGTTTTCATGGATTTTCACATTTTTGGAAAGAGTAAATTTTTGTGTTTTAGTTGAATAGTTGTTGGTGGTTGTGTAATAAACATTTTCAGGGGGGTAATATTTATATCCCCTAATAGTTTTAGAGTTGGGAAAAACAGGTACTAAATTGCTTTTTAATAGTCCCTTTCCCCTCACTTGACCTTACTACTTCAAGGTTTCTTGAAATCTTAAGTTTATAAATTATAAATAAATTCAAATTATTACCCGTCCAAAGTAGAAAGATATTTCTTAAGTGCTTCTCTAGCTTGCACATGTTCAGATTCGAGTGCTATATTCGGATTAAATTTATATCGACTACATTCGTAATACTCTCTTCCATGAGCTTTCCAATCACCCAAACAAACCCAGCAGAAGTCGTGTTTACAGTGATAACACTGCATGTGATTATAACTACCGTTCTTTTCGATACAAATATGACACTTGGGGCACTACAAATAAACAAATTCATTATAATAAATGTTTTAGAATTCTTTTTAAAAAAAGTAAAATTACGTCTTTGGTATGTGCACTTATATAATTGGCAGTTTTAGAATCATCGGCACATTTAGTCAACCATTTTTAGATTGTATCGCAATCTGTAGGTGCATGATAGTCAGTTCCGCATTTGAAACTAAAAAAAAAAATTATATTAAACAGTAATAAATCAAGAATGAATTTTATTTCCTACCAAAATATCGTTTTGCATTCACTGCAAATAACTCTTTTACTTTTATTTTCTTTAGCACGAATAACTACATTGCAGTTAGGGCCAGGGCAGAACCTTAATTGAGGATGTGACTAAAATGAGATAAAAAATGGTTTTATTCGTGAATCAACCAATAACTGTTCATGGTCCTGTCGATACCTAATACAAAAATATTACTGGATATTTAAAATAATTATAAATAAATTAACCTTCGAATCACATCGTCGACCGCCCAAGAATGTGTATGAAGTAACACTTTGGCTAAAGATGGTGCAACGTTTAAACTGTTACACAATGCTTCGACGCTTTCGTTGAGCAGTTTCTCAACATCTTCAATCGTCAAACACTCAAATTCGAAATACTCGAAATCCAGTTTCATGCATTCGTGCGGATCCATTTCACATTCGTCCAACCCGACGTTGTAATAATCTGCGTACCACTCGTCGTCATCGTCGTCGTCCGATTCGCCGTCTTTCGCCATACGTTTCTTTAAAAGGGACGTACGATTCTAAAAATAGGAATTGAAAATTAAATTTTTTTTAATTACGTTAAAAATAAATTGATCTTTTTTTATTAAGGAATGGGTTAACCGATTCACTGTTTTTACAAAATTTTTCAGGAAATTATCACCGAATATAAGGCTTAAATTTATAAACTTCGACCATTTACTTACAGTTAATTGAATTTTTTAATCGTTATAGTGCACGTCTGATATATACAATTACCGAAAACTGCCTTTATGTTTTCGTTTGACATTGAGACGATATACCGGAAGTTTTGGCTCGTAAGGACATCTAACAGCGAGTTTAAAAACTAAAAAGTGACGTGAATTTTCTAGCGGATAATTTGAATATAGCATCGCGAGGAAACCCCGATAACCCTATCTTTTTCCGGTGCAAACATTTTTCTCAAAACGTTAAAGACTTTTATATGCTTTCGTAAAATTTACCATTAGCGCACCATAGGTACAAAATACCATACAGATCACAAGGGTCATGAAGTCACGTGTTTAACCTCCACACATGGCACCCACGTGGTCATCCTTCACCTGTCACTGGAAGATCTCAAGCCTTTGAAACTGGTAATGAAAAGTCAAAAGATTATCTTGTAATTTTTACTTACAATTTCTTTTTAGTAGTAAAATGGATTCGGACAGTAGTTTTGTATCCGATGAAGAAGATTTTGATTTCGATTATTATTATGATGATGATGTTGACTTTAGGAAGCAGTTGGAAGCGGATAAAAGAGAGGCAGACGTAGAATATTTCGAATATGAATGTCTAAACGAAAACGGAGCGGAAAAAATACTTGATCAAAGTGTTGAACTTTTGTGCAGTGTTTTGAAACTTCGACCCGCGTTGGTTAAATTATTACTTCATACCCACAAATGGAATGCCACGCTAGTGATTGAAAGGTATTTTATTATTTACAAGTTTTATATTCAATTTTTTTTTTATAACAAACGTGTGTTTTTAGGTTCGCTGAAAATGCCGAAAAGTTGTTCATTGATTCCCGGATTGAACCAAAGTCGGCACCCAATTCACTTGACGTATGAATCAAACACGCGGTCATATTGTACATGATTTAAAAAAACGTACTTCTTTCACAGGTGTTTGAATCAGGTGAACCCATCGAATGCGCAGTCTGCTACAACACCCCAACGTACAGTCACTTACGTCATATGCAATGCCATCATCTATTCTGCACCGAATGTTGGATTTCGCATTTTGAAACTCAAATTAAAGAAGGATTTTCAACCAACATCGAATGCATGGCTGACAAATGTAAAATTCTTGCCCCGGAAGATTTCGTTTTAGACATTTTACAAATGTCTCCGTACAGAAACAAATATCAACAAATGGTTTTCCAAGATTGCATCAAAGTAGCGACTGAAATGTAATTTAAAAAAAAAAAAAATTAATTCATTTTATATATATTGCAGTTCCATCCTCTACTAAGATTCTGTTGTGGTGCAAATTGTCCTACCATTATAAGTGCCGAATCAAATAAGGGGAAAAAAGTGACTTGTACACAATGTAACTCGACATTCTGGTATATAAAAATAGATTTTATAAACTTCTGTTTTCGTAATATTTTTTAATCTATTACAGTTTTAAATGCGGCGAGGATTATCACGCACCTTTAGACTGCCACACAATGAAAAAATGGCTCATTAAATGTAAAGAGGATTCGGCTAATCAAGTCTACTTAAGCACAAACACCAAAGACGTAAGTTAAATCAATCAGTTTGCGTAATTTTAAATAAGTAATAGCGGAAGTGTAGTACCGCAGATCTGTGTTTTTATCTATTCCCGCGGACAATCATAAATTTATGACGTCAAATCGCATTAACTTTCCCTTATAAAATACAGTTAAGAAAATTGTAAAAATATTACTTTACCTTTCAGTGTCCAAACTGTAACGCCTGTATTGAGAAAAATGGCGGTTGCAACCATATGCACTGTTCTACTTGCAAGCACCATTTTTGTTGGCTTTGTCTTAAGAGCATTCCGGACACCCATGATTACGTCAGCTGTAACCAATTTAAGGGATCGGATACGGATAGTCAAACAGAAAATCGGAAATCTATCCAAAGATATGTATTTTATTATTCGCGGGTACGTTATAATCATTTCGAATATTTAATGATCATACTGAAATTCTTATCATCATTATACAGTGGAAAGCTCATAGTTCAAGTCTTGAACTGGAAGAAAAAACTTTGGAAGGCTATAAAATGCACTGCCAAGAGCAGTTAATGGAAGGAAATGGCACTTTGATTGATTGGGAATGTATATTTGATGCAGCTAAAGTACTAGCCAAAGTACGTATGGATAGATTTATATTATTTGAAGTGTATATAAATAAAATAGATTTTGTTTTTATAGTCTCGTTACACAATGCAATATACATACCCATATGTGTATTACTTGGAAGATGGCCCAAGAAAAACATTGGTATGTATAGTAATGTTTAATCATTGAGTTGTATGTACATACAACTCCTCTACATGGTGAAAATTTTATTAAGATTTTTGTTTAGTTTGAATATCAACAAGCCGAATTGGAAGAAGAGATAGAAGCATTGTCGTTTATAATTGAAAGAGCTGAAACTACTGATTTAAGGGTAAGTAATAGTTTTTATTGCAATATTTTTAAATCTTATTTGACTTTTTCTTGAAAGGCAATCAAGGAGCAATTGGATCGTCTTGAGAAAAGGCGACTTACGTTATTAAGAGATTTTTTAGACGAATAAATGTTGTTAGTGTATTCCAATGAATTGAGTGTGATGTAATATGTAGTGTTAATCCTTTTTTGTAAATAAAATGTAAGTTTTTAAAATGTAATTTTTGCTTTATGGATTTTGACTTAATAGATAATTATTTCCAAGTTGTTTAGAAAGCAAAATATTTTAGTTGTTCAGGGGGGGTACTATTTATATACCCTAATCGTTTTAGGGTTGGGAAAAACAGGTACTAAATTGCCTTTTAAAAGCTGGTTTAAAAGTCCCTTTCCCCTCACTTGACCTTACTACTTCAAGGTAAACACAACACCATTCAGAGGTAATGTCAAATATTTTAATCCTAATTTATTATTATAACGTTTCTTTTCCTTTCAATTTTTTAAAGAAAATTTCTAGCGATATGAAGCTCGCCATTATTTTTACTGGAATTTTGACAACTTTTGTTGTATCCCAAGCGCAACAAACCTCTCAAACGACTACGGATGTTAATACATTCGTCGTTTTTAACTTTTGTGAATTCTGCAGTCCAATTTTAAGTCACATGTGTTGTAAAATTCAAGGAACTTGTTGTCCAGGTATTAAATGTTTTGAAACTTACCTTTTTAGGGGATACTCACACAATTTTTTCGTTTCCAAGTTTATAACCCGTGTAGAGAAAATTTGGTGTGCAATGGGAGAAACAACTGCGAAGCTTCGGCTTGTGAGTTCGGCTGCTGCTCCTTTGGTAATGGCGAATGCTGCTCTGTGACAGCTGCGGGTGTCATGTTTGGGCCTATGATGGGTTTGGTGCGGAAAGCTGAAATCCCAGAAACTACAACCCCAATAAATTAATCGTTTAATGTATTTTTTTTATCTTTCTAATAATAAATTCGAAATATTTTAATTTTATTAGCTTGTATTCTGTGTACTTTTATCGCATTTAGTGCTGAATATAGATAATAGAAAGTACGGATTGACTTATCTTGACGTAAGATTAGTTATGAATTATGCTGCTATCGATAAGCCATACATATCGAATATCATACGAAAAAGGATAAACTAATAAAAATATAAATATTTAATATACCGGTATTGAATGAAATATGGCTCAAGTCTTACCTATTTGTACTCTTCACGCAAGGCATTTTCGCTGTAAGAAAAAACTACATTAAATTTTTTTTTTTATTGAAACAAGATTAAACGAGTTTGGCAACACTTTGAGCAAATTTGCTGGAACACATTCGTATATATAAAAAGCTTTATTGTAAATAGCGATAAATCAGTTTACGTAACCAATTGCCCCAATAGAAGGTTAAAAGTTAAAAAATTTTAAAAAGTTTAGCCAAGTAGAATGGCATAAAAATGGTCAGGAAGAAGTAACTACTAATCCTGTCATCATTTTATTGAGCAGAGAATTGTCGGAAACGGAAATACCGCATTCTCCTTGCCATTGAGCTTTATTCAATTCGTGTGACTACGCAAAAAGAAAAAAAAAATGAAAAAAATTAAATTTTTTACTAAATATCGAGGTAAATGTACCCGAGCTACATCTCGTTTCCACTCGCGGCGGCACAAACCGTCACAAATCGGACAAGGCCGACGCAAAGAATAGCCACCACATTCCAGACAGTCCAAGGAAACGTGTTCGTCGTGCCAATTTACTCCGCAACTATTAAATAAATGTTTCCATAAACTTTAATTTTTTTTGAGTAGAAACTTACGTGAAGCAAGAATTGTATAAATTTTTCAAATTTTCCAATGTAACGCCACCTGCGATGTTTTCATCCGCCGCCGTGAGATGTCGTGTCTCGGGTTCGAGGAAGGGTTCATCGTCGTCTGTGGAAGCATCTTCGCGAATAACGTCCAAACTTCGAAACGAGTTATCTATTAGAATATAAAAAGTTTTTCTTCATGCAATGTGCAAACCAAAAAAATTTCGAGTGCATTAAAAAATTTCATTTACCGAATGTTGATGTAATATTTTCTCTAAAATCTGCTTCGTCAAAATCAAATAGCAATTGATCGTAGTCGCAACAATGGTCACGCGTGCGCTCCTTGTTGTCCATCCTAACTATTGAAGATGCAAATTTTAAGCCAACGTGCTTTTATAGCTTCACCTGTGTTTAAGATGTAGAAAAAAAGATGCGCTCGACTACGCCTCCACAACTAGGCTCAAGGTCGATTGCATTGTAGCGCTATCTGTTGATGAATTTTATAATTAATAAAAACCTATAATGGTGCAAAAAAGCAGTGTTTCATGTGTTGTTTCTTTGTTTGACATTATATTCCTTTGTTTTTGGAAAAATTAAAGTTTATTCGGTTCAACCGGTCGAGTTTCTAGACTCGGGTGGGTGTGGGCAAAATGGAGGAAAATGGCGGCAGTTTTGTTCGTGAAATTGTCTTAAAATCCAATTTCATTTTACGAATTTACCAAAATGCTGTCGGAGATGTTGGCTGTGTGGTGTGGGATGCAGCGTTAGTGTTAATTAAATTTCTAGAAATGGAGGAATTTTTGGCCGCTAACGGGACCCACATAATGGAAAACCGACCGGTCATGGAGTTAGGCGCCGGTACTGGGGCTGTCGGCTTAGCGGCATCGGTCTTTGGGTAGTACAAATGTATGGAAAAATATATGAAAATAAATGTTAATTTAGTTATTCATTTCAGGGCTGAAGTGACTTTAACCGATCTAGATGAACACGTATCGCTGATGAATAAAAATATTGAAGCGAATAAATCAATTTGTAAAATTCCAGTTAAAGCGACGACACTCAAATGGGGACAAAACGTTGAATTATTTCCCAAACCTTCCTACATACTATGCGCTGACTGTGTTTACTATGATCAGTCCCTTGAACCACTAGTTAAAACTATTAACGACTTAAGCGCTGCTGATACAGTCGTTCTATTGAGTTACGAAGAACGTGCGGACAAAAATGAACTGCAATTTCAATTTTCCAAAGTAAAAAAACATGCAATTAAAACACTGCAAACATAATACATACTTAACTCTTTTTAAAAATCTAGCTTATAGGAAAACATTTCAACATCGAACGAATTCCCCGTGAACGAATGCACCCACAATTCTGCAGTCCTGATTTGCACATTTTAAAACTAACTAAAAAAGGACGATAAAATATACTGAAAGAATCTCTTTTTATTTGTATAAATGTATATGCGTCAGGTACAAATGAAAAATGGGAGGGAATAAATGCAAAAATGTTTGGTTTTTTTTTTTTTTTTTGGTATATAAAAATTTGACTAGCAAAAGAAAAATAAAAAATTTCTATAAAATAATTGCACATTATTCATTAATGAGAGGAAGACATAAATAAAACTAACACACGCACACAAAATAAATAAATTAATAAATATGAGTTGTATATAAATCTCAGCTCGTTTTACATATCCAATTTGAATTTAAGAGCTGTTGCTCCTTTTGGCTGGAATGCGCCTTTCCATACTTGACCGTAGGCGTCTGTAAATTGGCTATGACCTTCTACTCTAAATGAACAAAAATGTACAATTAATAAAATTAATGTTTTTCATGAATGTATAAATACTTATTATCAACGAATTTTCCTTCGTAATAGGACCCATCAGGAAAAATATATTTCCCCCATCCGTAATATTTATTGGCCACAAATTGTCCTTCGTATACGGCACCGGATGGATGTATTAATTTCCCATGTCCGTGCATTTTATCACGATTCCATTCGCCCTGGTAGCGTAATCCATCTATACCAGCAAATGTTCCTGATCCATGACGCTCAACCGTCCCGTCTTCGTTTACCCAAAAATCGCCTTCTGTAAGTGACAGCAAAGTATTAAAAAAAATATTTCAGGTACATAAATTTGTTTACTACCATAAGTGTCACCATTAGGAAAAATAAAAACACCCTTCTTCATAACTCCAATTTCTCGCTTCTCTTCCACCTGCATCGCCTACGTTTTACACGTTTTCATTAATGTAAGCATCACGCTAGCTCAGTGTCGTCCATTTTTAAATGTCGTGTAACCTCTAGCGTCAATTAGGCGAAACGTTTGAATTTGAAATATAGAAAAAAATAAATGAAATTAAAACTACTTGGAAAAAATTTTTAATTTTATACAAGTGATAAATAATTTATTTTAAATTAAGATGTAACGAGTTCACTTTTTTAAACATAGAAAACGGAACCGTGAAATTTGTCACCAGGTGCCGCCGTTAGCAGTCATACTTTGGAGTCCCGTCGTCGGGCAAGATAAAATATTCGAGAGAAAATTAGTACAAAAATATAATCGATCACGGTCATCATGTTACGAACCGTGACGAGAAACGGCGTATGCAGAACTATAATCAAAAACTCGAAACAATTGGACTTGCCCAAACCTATTTCGTTTTTGCCGATCCGCTGTAAATCTCTTTGCAATAACTTTAGGTATAGAAAATCCCCCAAAACATATTTTCTAATCACACGTGATGAGAAAGTGATCTTCACTAATTATATTCACGCAATCACAGGGTGAAAATTCACTGCCAATATCGCATCTTGCAGACTGATAATCTTACGAATTGTGTAAGGAGATTGTACTGCTCAGGTAAATAATTTATGATCCACTAAGAAAATTAATTAAGATCATAACTTTTTATTATATAGATGCGAACCTACCGCCCCACAAGAAAGTAGCGCTTCCAGCTTTATCTCCCACGATGGAGACGGGCACGATCGTTTCGTGGGAGAAAAAAGAGGGAGATAAGTTAAACGAAGGGGATTTATTAGCCGAAATTGAAACTGATAAAGCTACGATGGGTTTTGAAACTCCCGACGAAGGTTATTTAGCTAAAATTGTTCTACCGGCGGGATCAAAAAATGTTCCGCTCGGAAAGGTGAAATATATTTTAACCTTGCAATGACCTACGAAAGGATATTCATTTCTTTCATTTCTTCTAGTTGGTTTGCATCATAGTAGAAAACCAAGCTGATATTGCAGCATTTAAAAATTACGTAGCTAAAGATGGTCCGCCATCAGTAGGAGCAGCAGCACCGTCTGCCGCCGCTGCTCCTCCGCCCAAAGCGGCGGCACCTGCACCACCGTCTGCACCACCAACATCAGGTAATTTCTGGATACGATATGGAGATTTTATATCGCATCAAATGTTGTGTACTAATAATTTAACAACCAATTACGTCAGAAGAATGTTTTGCTCAGGTATTGAAATATAACTAAACCAGTAAAATTTGATATTTCCTACATTACCGTAACCTTTTGGTAACATTAAATTTTGAATACAGAAAATTCGTTAGACATTGACATTAGTCCTCTAACGACAAAATACTGCACTATAGAAAGTAATGTTACCAAAGAGGCTGCGTATGACCTTAAAAAAGAAAATCAAAATTTTAATATTGACATTATTTATATAGAAGCCGGTTTACCAGCCCATAAGAAAGTCCCCTTACCGGCGTTATCACCAACTATGGAAGCTGGGAGTATCGTATCTTGGGAGAAAAAAGAAGGGGATAAATTGAACGAAGGAGATTTGTTAGCTGAAATCGAAACCGATAAAGCTACAATGGGTTTTGAGACACCAGACGAAGGCTATTTAGCCAAAATTGTAATACCCGCTGGTGCGAAAAACGTTCCTATAGGAAAGGTAAAAAATATAGAATTTTTTAAAACGTTAAAACATTAATTTTGTAAACATATTTTCAGTTACTATGTATCATAGTCGAAAACCAAGCTGACATAGCAGCCTTTAAAAACTACGTACCTGCGGAGACACCTGCAGCAGCAACACCAGCAGCTCCTTCCGGTGCACCGCCACCACCTAAACCAGCAGCGCCACCTGCTGCAACTGGTAAAATATTAAAATGCCTAAACTTTGGGTATTAAATAATAGTTTTTACTTATAGGTATGAGGCCTGTTACACCAGCGGCGCCTGGTGGCAGATTATTCGCTAGTCCTTTTGCTAGAAAAACAGCTACTGAGAAAGGCATTGATTTAGCTGTAAGAAAAATATTGTAAATCTATAAAAAGATTCGAAGGTTTAAAACCGATTGTAACAGGCAGTCGGACGTGGTTCGGGTCCCGGTGGACGAATCGTAGCCAAAGATCTTGAACGAGCTCCCGTTGGTTTACCGGCAGCAGCCGGCCCGTTTGGAGCGGCTGGCCCCGCCGCCGCTGTTGCAGCTCCAGGTCCGCAAGCGGCTCAATATGCGGACGTGGAAGTCTCTAATATCCGACAAGTAAACTACAAGATTTTTTTTTAAAATGTAACGGAATTTTTAAATTAATGATTTTGTAGGTGATAGCGCGACGGCTTCTACAATCGAAGCAAACTGTCCCGCATTATTATCTCAGTGTGGACGTGAGGATGGACGACTGTTTACAGTAAGTTTTGAACTTTAAAATTGTGTGTCGTTTCAATTTGTTATTTCTTTAAGGTTGCGCGAAGAGATGAATAAAATGCTGGAGAAAGATAAAGTGAAATTATCCGTTAACGATTTCATTATTAAGGCAGCAGCGCAAGCGTGTCGTAGGGTCCCAGAAGCGAATTCCTCGTGGATGGAGTCGGTTATTAGACAGTAAGTGAAGTTGTCTGTAAAAATAACAAAATTAATTGATATTAAATTCTAGATATCAGAGCGTCGATGTGAGTGTAGCTGTAAGCACTCCTACGGGTCTTATAACTCCCATCGTATTCGGAGCGGATCAAAAGGCAGAAATTTTGCATCTCCAGTTACACTAAATATTAAAATGACTTGTCATTTTAGGGTTTGGTTACGATTAGTCAAAACATTAGAGAATTATCTACAAAAGCTAGAGAAGGTAAATTACAACCTCACGAGTTCCAGGTAAATTTGTTATAACCTACTTAAAATGAAATTGGAATATTCATTACTTTTTTGACCGCCAGGGTGGAACATTCTCAATATCAAATTTAGGAATGTACGGCATTAAAAATTTTTGCGCTATCATTAATCCACCACAAGTAAGTCAAAGTACAACATGTCTATGCATGAAATAACAAAGTTTTCTTATTTCAGGCATGTATTTTAGCAGTAGGTGCAACTGAAAAACAACTTGCTCCAGATAAAAAAGATGAACGAGGGTACGTAAAATGTGTTGAAAGTTTGGGCAAACGTTTATAATACTTACAAAGTTATAATTACATAACTATGTAAGTTATAAACCTACACTAGCGCAAAACAATTGTCAGAAAATTCTTACCTGCTTATCAAATGCGCAAAACAATTGCTAAACCGTAGACAACTCCCAGCTGAGTTGATGTTTATTTGTCTTTTCTTTTCCAGTTTTAAAGTGACGCACGTGATGACAGTAACTTTAAGTTGTGATCATAGGGTGGTCGACGGTGCAGTAGGTGCTCAATGGCTAGCGGCATTTAAACAAAACCTAGAGAAGCCCAGCAATATGTTATTGCTTTAGTTAGATGAATGCAGAATCCCTACAATCAAAATTCATTATGTATTAAAAACAGTGGATACACCGTGCCAATCGTGTTGTCCGGATATTTTGGCACTTAGTTCGTTTTCTTTTTTTTCTAAAACCACTCAAATTGTAGTTTCGACTTTAAAAAAAAAAGAAGAAAAAATGCGAAATTGTTTGTAAATAATTCACTGTATGAAAAAAAAGAAGAAAAAAATTGTGACTTATCTGCAGTCAAATAATATTTTAGGTACAGGTTATTTGTTTTTATTTTACTTTTCGTTTAAATTTAACCATTGATGTGATGATGACGACGACGACGATGAGGCTTAAAGCGGTACAGTCAAACTATTGGCTACTAAAACAAGAATTTCTTCAGTACGCAAGCGCCAATTGCGGATATCTTTGGAAACTCTGCACCAATTTTCACCGTGATGTGGCTCAGCGGTTAGACATCTCCTTTTCACGTCTTCTTGTTCTTCCTAAAATATTTAAATTAATTAGAAATAATAGATAAAGTTGAGAATAACAAAATTTAGTTGTACCTCTGTTCCGTGGAGTAATTCGAATTTGTAAAAATATGCCCAAGCGTCTCCAAGATCAGACTCGAGTTTTATGGTTCGGTTGAACCATTCTCTGCATTTATTGAATTTATGCTCCGACCAAAACAATCTACAATTAAAATAAAAAAATTACTAAACATACTTAATTAGACAAAATTGAAATTACTTTGAAACAGCTAAAAGAACATTCGGGTCATGTTCGCATCGTTTCAAAGCGTCAACACTTTTCGTTTTTCTTTGGGGTCTGTTCTCCATAAAAATTGCTTCTGCCCACAGAATTCCAGCATTGGGACAATCTTGCATGGCTAAATAAAACATAAAAAAAAAATCAACCAAATGTAATATTTCCTATATTTTTTTTGTGCAAACCTTTAGCAATCAAAGTGCGTCCAATTTCTTTAAATCCTGCACGCATTTCAATACGAATTGCTTCCAACCATAACTCTGGTGTTTGTGGATTCCTCAAACGTGCCTTTTCAATCACAGAGCGCGCTTTAGTCTGTTCACCGCATTTCTCTTCCAAATTGGCCAGGAGTCTCCACAACGGAATAGATGTTGGACATCTTTTCAACTAAAAAATTTTATTAAAAAGTTAATAATTAGAACGGATTAATAATTTAACGAATCCTCTCACCCCTTCCGTATAAGCCTCTCTAGCAGCCTCGAGATTATTTATTTGTTCATTAATTTCACCTTTCATCAGCCACAACTAAAATAATTAAAAAAAAAAAACAATCAATTAAAAAAAATACTACGATTTCCCGGTAGATGTCAACCTTATGAAAGTCAGAATAAAGCTCCACAGCATTGTCAAGCAATTTCAACGCTTCAGGTATTTGATCCAACGCCCATTCGAGTTTAATAGACTTCATCATAACCTAAAAACATAAAAATTAATCACAAAAACACTTTTATTTACTATTAAAATTTTTTTCTTACTCTGGGTGTAGGCGCACTATCACGTGCACGAGCAAGCAACCGACGTGCACGTTCAAATTCATTATTTTCACTCTCCAATTTAACAGCAGCCAACCAAATTTCTTCACTATTAGCATTCGCTTGAAATGCAAGTGCCAAAATACTTCGTGCAGCTGGAACATCACCCTGCAAAATAAAATTGTAATGAAGTGACAAATAAAAAAAAGAATTAAAACAACGTACAGCGAGCCATTTAGACTTGGCTCCCATCAACCAGAGAATTTCGGCTTTCGGGCAATGATTGACAGCTCGCTGAAGAAGCGTCTCGAGAGACTCCCGTGTGCCGTGACTTTTTTCAAAATAAGCCGCACGTAGCCAAATGGATTTTTTACTCGGGAAAACGGCCAATGCGTGAGCGTAAATTGCTCTTGCGCATTCGTAAGCTCCTTGAGTTGCGCACTGAAAAAAAAAAGTAGGATCAATTAATACATGTAAAATTTAATTTAAGGGTTAACAAAAATCTACTGAATCAGAATCCTCCAGCCACGTGTGTTTACGATCTTCGTCTTCCACACCAACTCCAATGACAGTTCTAATAATTGCTTGACATGTTAAAACAGAGTCGGCTTTTTCGCACTCGATTGCTCCCTTTATCCATTGTTCCCTGTTGATTTCGACCATGTTGGCGCGCAGAGAAGCAATAGCTATTCAAATAATTATAAAAGGTTAACATTTTTTTTTGCATTTTAGAATAAGTGTAATTACCTCTCTCAATAATTCTGTCAACCATGTGATTATTGCCATGAGCTTCTTCTAATTTGGCTGCAGTGATCCAGATTTGTCTGTCAGTTGGAATATTCTCACGAGCTTTGTTTAAAACCTATTTTTTAAAAAAAAATTATTTTTAGTGTTTTTGAATGTAATTATGTTGTTTTTAAATACTTTTCGAGCGTTGTCGTATGTTTCGAGTCTTGCTAGTGCAAGCCATAATTCCACACTAGTTGGGCAGCACTCAACAGCACGTGAAAGAAGAATTCGAGCGTCTTCCGGTTCTTCTAATTCGACAGCTGCTTTCCAAAGACGAACTGAATTTGGTATGTGTTCCAATGCCTACGAATGAATATTAAAACAATTACTAATTTAATAGTTTCCAATTATGGATTTATGGATTTATAAATCACAAAAATCCTGGCGAGAATTAACATAATTACCTTTCGAAAAACTCGTCGTTTTGCTTTAATTTCAGTTTCCAAATCAGCAGCTTTGATCCAAATGCGTACAGAGTTTTGTAAATGACGCGCAGCTTGAGCAATGACGGCTTTGGCTGTATCTCCAGGCTTTGGAAAAGAAAAACAATAAATATATTATATAATTCCACACATTTTAAATTAAAATTTTTTTTATAATAAATAAATAAATCAATTACTTGTAATCGAGCAGCTTCCAACCAAACATCTTCCGATTTCTGACACACTTCACATCCCTTCATAATCAAATTCCTCGCCGTCTGTAATTTACCGACAACTTCTTCCAAACGTGCAGAAGCAATCCACGCTACAGTTTAAAACGTACAATTAAAATTACCGAAATAAAAAATCTTCATTCATTCGCCTTACCTGGTGCATGATTCGGGTTCGTTTCCCTTACAGACTTCAAGAGCAATCTGGCCTTTTTTATATCACTAAGAAAAATAAAATTTCGTAAATTTTTATCAAATTAATTTCAACAAATTTTGACCCAAACCTGATATCGCCACCGTGCGACGGAATCATCGATTGCAAATCGGTTAAATAACCTTTTGGATCTACTACCGTTTGTCCCGATACGGAGTCAGAAACCTAGAATTAAAAATTATTTTAAAAAAATTATACGTATTACATCATTTAAACAAATTTACTTGATTCAATTTAATGTCCATTAACGTATTTCTTGCTTGACCAATTTTCCTCAAATCCAAATCACCGCTAGGTGTCAGCATTCCCGGAGTTGCGAATCCAGGAGTCATAGTCCCCGGATAAGGTGTGTTTAATCCGCTGAATTGCTAGAATAAATAAAAAGAAAATTAATGTATAGAAAATAAATTCGAGTTTAAATATTAACTGCTGATCTAGGATCAAGCGCCGTAACTGTTTCCGATCCCATTGCTGCTTTGGCTAAAAAACTGTCTGGTACTGGAGTGAATCTGAAATTAAAAAATTTGTAAAAATGTTACAATTTTTCTTTTTGCTTTTTTTACTTTTCAGATCTTGGATTTCTTTGTTTTTTAGTTCTGGCATCACCAACTTCCGGAACATTTTTCCAATCATCTTCCGTCACTTCCGCCAATCTCCTCTTTAAATAAAATATTAAATTTACTCAAAATTTAAAACGGGAAAAAGGAAATTTTACCTTTAAATCAGAAAATTGTTGCTGAATTTTGGGTCTTTCCTGTCGATATTTCTCCAACTCTTTCTTAAGCCGTATCTCTCTATAAAATTAATGTTCGTGTATTCATATATTTCGTTTATTAAAATTCTAGTATTCACATACCGATATTCCTTTCTTTTCTCATCCATTCTCTTATCAATTGCCTCGTAAATCGCGTCGGCTTCTTCGTCATCTTTGTCGTAAGGATCTTTACTAAATAAACTTCCTCCATATCCTGCAAACTGATTTAAAAATGTTATTTAAGCGTTCAATTCAATTCCTAATTTCAAAATTTTACTTCATCGTAGTTTGAATCGTTTAAATCTTCGTCGTCGTCTTCCTCTTCTTTTTGTTCTTGTTGTTTTTTCCTTTTACTCGGAGGTGCGTGCCGGTCGTCCCTTTAACATTAATATGTAGTATTTTACTTTAAAATTCATAGTTTACTTTATTAAAACTTACGAAACGTCATTTGCATCTCGCGCAGGACCGATATCAGACCGGGTTGTAAAACCTGTCGCTCTGGAATGAAATTACGCATTTTTGAGTTTTTCTATTGAATTTTAGGATTTATAAAAGATTACTTACCCTCGTCCAACACCAGCTACATAACCGAGTGGAGCTGGTACGCCAATAAAATGTTTTTTCTTCTTGTTGACAAGTACGCTCGGCGTCACAACCGACATCTTAAAACGACGAATAACGATACCAGACCTGACCTAACTAGCCGATCGATTGAATGAAAAATAGATAAGGATAACTCATCTAGGCAAATTTGTGTATAAAGATGAATACGGATAAAAATTGCGAAGGGAATTAGTGACTTCCCATTTTTTTCTAAAAAAAAATTAATAAAAATAAAATTAATATCATTAACTTACTTGATACGATGCTGGATTGTAGCGGCATCTACCGGCAATTACGGTTCACACATGACGTCATAGTTAGCTCCCTGCATTATGATGCTCTCAATTTACCACCGTGGATTGTAGCGGCATCTACCGGCAATTATTGACTACAAATGACGTCACCAATTAGCTCTACTCATGGCTCTCTCAATTTACTACGGTAGATTGTAGCGGCATCTACCGGCAATTATTGTCCACGAATGACGTCACCAATTAGCTCTACTCATGGCTCTCTCAAATGCATCTACCGGCAAATGTTTTAGAAATTACGTCATAGAGAAAATATTATTCAAGTTTGCTTATTAGCTATAAATCATTTGAGTTTACAGTTTGTCTCTTCAGCGCTACTATTAAATATGAACGCAAGTATTAAATCAACGGTCGTTTGCTTAAGTACGGCACACGTGCCTTTCCAGAGTTCTGAATTTTGGAAAACATTTTTTTTAAGTAGCCCACCTGCAGTAACAAAAAAAAAAAAAAATACATTCCATGCAACTGACCCGACAACTGCATCATAAACAAAACTTTTTTCTCCCCAACCCCCTGGGAATTAGGCAATGCGAAATCTTATCACAACCGACTTGAATTGCAGCAATTAAAAAAAAAAAAAATGCTATTCCTAAGAGGTCAGATAATGAGAGATTTCATTAATACTATTCTAAATTTTTTTATTATATTAAAAATTGAAAAAGTAAACAAATGAATTTTATAGTTAGTGACGTTTCACGATTTCAATCTACTTTAGTAGAGAATCATTTTTAGTGACGTCACAAGTTGAAATTTTTAATACACCCATTAAAATAGACCAAATTATAATTATAATTATAATTATAATAATAAAATAAAACGTAAATCTAAATTATAAAATAAAAGATTTTTCTCACCTTACTATTTAATATCCATAATTCATGACGTCACAAATGATAACATTCACACATCTCCGAAATAGATTTTGAATGAATTGTTCAGCGGTCACTATTCGAATAAAATCTTATAATTAACTTATTTTAAAGTTGTCATAAACAAGAAGACAGCTTTCCAACATACGGGTGAAACACATAAATCTTAGCTGATACATCCAGAGTCCACATGTATTTTTTAAATATTTTATGTCAACCACGAAACTGTTCTCATTTCCAGTGTTTTTGATGCAAAAAAAATTTTATATTAAATTTACTTTCATTCACAATAACAAAAATTTTTCCCGTTTTTTTATAACGACAAGAATAGAAAAACCAAATCTAGACAACATTAGCAATTAACAACAAAAATAATCAATTTCATCAATTTATAATCACAAAGTTTTAATATAACAAAAATTATTACAATTTTATAAACAAACTTAAAATTTGTTTTTTATTTGAGTAAAACACACCAAACTACAAAAAATAGCCAGAGGCCAAAAATTCATCTTCGCCGCCAATCACAGCACTGCCCCATGAAAAAAAAAAATTGCAGTCAAACCTACAAATACCGGGGTCGAGTTGCGGCATATTCATTCGGTTCGCCGGTAGGGTAAGTAATATACGTCTACCTCTAGTTGGTGTTTTTTGAATTGGTTCAATTCGTTTATAGAGTCCAATTTTATTTTTTTGGGTGGGGGGGGAAAGGGGTTGACCGGGATTCAGCTTTTGACTTACTTGTTTTTTTTTTTCTTCTTACGCTTTTTTATTTCTTTTTCCGGCTAAGATTGTATACTAAGATTGGCTGCGGAGGAGTTGTGTTGGCGACAGATGATGATGAAAACGTTGGTGCGAAGAAGATTGCGGTATTTGAACTTTAGGGGGGAGGAATGTAAATTGTAAATATGTAAATTATCTAACTTTAGGCTGTGCTCAGTTGATGACCCATGATTAATTCGACTGTAAGTGTACATTTTTTTTTTATAAAGAGCTGAATCCCGGGGGGGGGTAATTACCTTACTACTGTTTGCGCAGCGTCACAACTTTTAGTTGCAAATTTGCTTTATTACCATTATTTCACCAAATTATTGAATTAACCCTGTCCGGAATATACACTACACAATTGAACTTTGAGAATATCTTACTAATTTTTCTTTTTTTCTTTTTTTTACTAACAAGATTCTAAATTGACGACGACGACGACGTGGAGTTAAAGTGCTGACAGATGATGATGAAAAGGTGTTTGTGCAGTTTAGTGGTGCGGTTTTTTCAAAGACAATAACAAATTTTTTCCGAGGGGTGGGGGGGGAAAGGAAAGTAAAAGAAGACCCCTATTTTAGGTGTAAATAAGACATTTTTCAAATTTATTTATTAGGATTGTGTTTGCTTCAAGCATTTTATTCGGCCAAGATTATACCGAAGGTAGGTATTTCATTTGTGTATATTCCGAACGGTGTTAAATGTCAATGGTTAGGTTTAAGTTAAAACTAATCAGAATTGGGAATTTGCGAAATTACTACGTATCAAATGTTGTGCCAACTTTGCGCGCTTATGAGATTTTATGACATCATTTACCCCACAAGCCCTAGTCTAGATCCGGATCAAATATGGCTGCCACCATACCCGAGGATTCTGTTGAGAGATTTTGCCATCCCCTCTGAAAAACTGATGACGTCACTCCGAATCCCCAAGAAACGCTAGTCGATCATCATCATCATCATCATGATTCGAGTGTGAAGTGTCATGGAAGCGGCCATTATGCCAATGGAAAATTAAAGCTGAGTTTGTGAGAGAGCAAGGATGTCGAGATGCATCAGTTCTATATTAATTTGCTTTTACAAACCACTTTTATGTATTTTTACAAACGTCAATAAAAATCACATACTTTGAAAGAAAGATCGACGTTTTAATCGCTTACAAGTTAGTTAACCTACAGTTATTTATGGTGACATTTTTTGATGCAACACATACTTGTTAAACTAAGGCTGATTAAAAGGGGGGCTCTCATTAAAAATATTAATATTGGGGGTGAAAGATGGTATAATGTACTACCTTTTCTTCCATTGTACCTACATCCGTGAGGATGTCGCTGAAAAAGCAGGAAAATGCAGCTAAATCGGCCCTCCGCTCGAAGCGCCATCTAGTGATCTTTACTAAAAGTTGTTTTTTCCCATAAAAATTTACCTCAAACTGGTTTCAAAATATTCCCTGGACATTACGAATAAATTAGAAAAATTTATTTGATAACTAATGTTATATTTAAGCAGGATCAACTTCAGAAATATGTGACTGTGTATATGGTCAGGTATGGTCGAGCCTTAAAAATTGAAATTTTTTGATAATAGTATTTAATAAAAATTAAAAAAGTGTTGCCATTATACACATATATTCTGTGTCATTTGCCAAATCTAAAAACAGAAAGTCTAAAGGAGGGTAAATTGAATAAAAACCGAACGAATGACTTCAAACTCCATTGAAAACCCTATAAACTCCTGCCCTCCGTTCGAAGCGCCAACTTGTGAGAGAAGCGAGAGTTGCATATGCACGGCGTCAAACATTGCCCGCTTTTTTAAATAGGCGTTTCCTCATCTTATACACCGTGCATTATACCATCTTTCACCCCCAATATTAATATTTTTAATGAGAGCCCCCCTTTAAGCAGTTGTTGAGGCAATCCACCCTTACAATTGTTAGTGATACAACATCCACTTTAATGGGGCGAAGTCGCCTCGGAAATAAATCCATTCAGTACCGAAGCGCCACCATTGTTAGAACTGCGGCCATTATTAGAACTATCGAAGCGACTTCGCCCCATTAAATAAGCGCTACTGCGTTTAAGGCATTCACCCAACAGACACAAAGTTTTAAATGCTTAAGTTTTAGTTGCTCATGTGAGGACGAAAAAAAAGGGCATACTTAGGCATACTCTGGCCAATTGTGCGTACATTCTCTTTCCTACAATGGGCTAATAAAATCAAACTAATTATAATTACTAAGAAACCTCGCGTAGTGACTGTCCTATGGGCGCTGCCATTTTACAAGATGGATTCTGTAATTAGTTCCAGAATCCCGAATTACGCAAGGTTACAGTGCAATGCGAGGTGGCTGGAGGCCAGATTACACCCCTTTTTCCTGCTTCCCCCTTAACATGTAAAACAACACTGAATACAATACCTTCCGAAACATTATAATGAAATAGTGCAAGCAATGTTTGCTATTATTTGAGAAAGGAGTGCACGTGTTTAACATAACCATAAACATCTACACAAAGTTTGGGCTTTATGCGGTGCTCCCCTTTGTTAGGCCTTGCACTTGATTGCACACATTGTTATTTGGATTAGTGTTAGAACAACATCGATATATGAGTATAATGAAGAAGGGTTTCCTTCATTCACGCACTCATTTACTTGATTTAATTCCAATTACCATCAATTTTTACAATACATTTTTAACAATCAATTCACAACATAAACAAACTACTGCATTTATCGCATCTTTCTTCGAAACAACACCAGGGGAGTGAAAATTTAATCCACCAATCACGATGCAGCATAAATCATGATGTACACAAAATAATAACTCATCCCGCTCATCACACCGGGCTTTTGTATAAGATGCGAACTCAGTTGAGAAGATTCAACACACTCCAGATAAGGTAAGACCTTTTTTTTTTTTTTTAAATTTTACTGTTTGTCCATCCAAATCTTCCGGAACTCTAGTGTAGAGTTCACAGTTATTTAAAAAAAAATTTTTTTTTTTTAGATCTTGGAGTATAACCAAACTGCGTGGTTGGATTTTTTTTTTTTTTTAAATCTTTTTTCGTTTTTCTTTCTTTCTTCTTTTTTCGTTTTTTTCTCTCTTTTTTTTCTTCTTCCAAAAATCCAAAAAAAAAAAAGTTTACGTCTTTACGCTAGTTGCATTGTACACTGGCGTAAACCCGTAGAAAGTTTATTTAATGTTGTGTTTATTTTTGTTAGCTGTGATGAGGGGATTGGGCCCCCCCCTCACCAGTGTCTTCTTCTTCTTTTTCAGAGCTGATCATCGTACATCATCACCATGATCGGCTCGACAGAAGAGCACAACTTGTTTTGATGTAAGTATTAAAAAACGTTCCGGAAGATCAATGGACTTGTTGTAACTTTATAGTGTTGTGTAAGGGGGGGGAGGGGGGGGGGGTAAAATTTAATAATTTGTTTCTTATTACAGAAGTCACTGCCACCAGATTGCCACTAAAAGAAAGAAAGGTCGGTGTATGAAATGTCCAAGGAATTTTCTATTTTGAGATGAGAAATTATGTTGTATTCTTACTTTATGTTATTAAATATAAATAAATTTATATGAAAAAATTAATTTTGTTGTCATTGATTGAAAATTAAATACTCTCCCCCCCTGCTGCGTGTGCGCGGTTGTAGGAGCTTTATGCGTAAGTTGTTTACACTTTATGGCCGAGGAACCGTCAATATAAATAACGTTTCGACAGGCGATGCTGAGTGATAGATTCGACACCTGTAGGTACGCTGACCGTGTCGAACATTATAAAATGATTGATTAAAAATTAAATACAGAAAAAGTATCAATTTTTTGAAAAATTTTTAATTTTTAATTAAGTCGAACTTTTAAGTTAAGTATCAATTTATATGTGTTTGTAACACCCTCACATAAATTGAAACTTTCCTTAAAATTTGACTTTTATTAGTAAAAAATTGCTAAAAACATTGAAATCTATTTTTCGAATTCTGAACTCTTAATGCAAAACTATGGCGAACGTGGAATCGGATTTGCGTGGAGAAGGACTCGGACAGTTGGACTTAAATAATCAGATTTAAACTTTTTGTATGAATTCCATAGTGTATAAGGATGCGTCCGGTTTGGTCGGTTCAACCTTACAAGATGTAATTCAATGGCTCTGACTAAAAGCAGTGTCGTTTCTTTCCCTAGTTGCCCACCACACCGTGGATTTTAATTTTGATTTGGTTAGTACAGATGAGGTTAAATTAGGTAAAGTTAAGCCTAATCTTATACCTAATTTTTAATTGCCGAATTTACCATCGCAAAATAGAAAATTGTTTGGACACTTCATACATACACGGCCACAGAAGCAAGTGATAATTGCAATAAATAGTAACTTTAACGTGAAAACGTTGGAGACTAATGACCTCGCCGACCCGTTTATTCGCGCGCCTACACCACAGCTACCGTACCGCATTGTCAATCGCCTCTCGCCGGCAAAGGCCGAGGCTTCTCGGCAGTGAGAACGAGAGCCCTTCTCTTACAGAAAATGATAAAATAAAATTTCATTTGGCAAATGAATAAAATCGAACTTCTTCAAACAACCAGTTTGGAAAGTAACTTTAACGTGAAAACGTTGGAGACTAATGTTCTTAGATGACCTCGCCGACCCGTTTATTCGCGCGCCTACACCACAGCTACGGTACCGCATTGTCAATCGCCTCTCGCCGGCAAAGGCCGAGGCTTCTCGGCGGTGAGAACGAGAGCCCTTCTCTTACAGAAAATGATAAAATAAAATTTCATTTGGCAAATGAATAAAATCGAACTTCTTCAAACAACCAGTTTGGAATTCCACTTCTGCCATTTCGTTAGCAGAAAGAATTTTAAGTTTGCAAACTTAATTTTGTTTTAGTGAGGCTTAACCAATTATTTACTTTTCATACATTAACAAGGTGTACGGACGTTGCCCGTACCCTCCCGGCCGACGAGAGTTCTTCAGATCGCGGGGACAAGGTGTACGGACGTTGCCCGTGCCCTCTCGGCCGATCCCGGTGTATCGGATCGCGGGGAAAAGGTGTACGGACGTTGCCCGTACCCTCCCGGCCGATCACGGTGCATCGGATCGCGGGGAAAAGGTGTAATTAAATATTCCAGTTGATTTTATTAATTGCGATGATAAAAATTATAATTTTATAATTATAATTTTATAAATTATAATTTTATAATTATAATTTTATAATCAAACTACCCGCCTACTTCTGTTGGTTATAACGATTTTACATGATGTCCCTTAACGTAGTATTGCGATATAAGTTAAAATTATAATGTCGCGTTATAGTTAGTAATATTTTACAGGTAAACATACCGCAAAGTAAATTTACTTTTATTCACAATAACAAAAATTTTTCCCGATTTCAGTAACAGATAAAATATTTTATAACGACAAGAATAGAAAAATCAAATCTAGACAACGTTAACAATTAATAACCAATTTCACCAATTTTTAACTTTCCTCACCTTCTAAGGTCAAGAAAGTTTATAAAATCAGTCTCTGGCCGCGGAGACGCATATTAGTCTAGTTATCGGCAACAAGGATAAGCATCTGTCTAGATGACGTCATTTGCGGGTAGTCCGCAAATGTCGTGCGGTGTGCGGCGTCTGTAACGCGGTCAGGATTTTGGGATCAGACCATCTATTTATTACAAGTGGCCCGGTCGCCGACAAGCAACAACAATAATCTCTGTTTCTAAAGAAGCCTATAAAATACACGAAAACTAGCCAAGTTATATATATTTTATAAACAAACTTAAAATTTGTTTTTTATTTGAGTAAAACTCACCAAACTACAAAAAATAGCCAGAGGCCAAAAATTCATCTTCACCGCCAATCACAGCACTGACCCATGAAAAAAAAAAAAACGCCGTCAACCTACAAATACCGGGTCGACTTTGAGGATATTCATTCGGTTCGCCGGTAGGGTAAGTAACCTACGGTCTCTAGTTGCGTTTTTTGGTTCAATTAGTTTTTAGAGACCAATTTCTTTTTTTTTTTTGTTTTGGGTGGGGGGGAAGGGTTTGGACTCCGCTCGGGATTCGGCCTTTTTGTTATCTTTATCTTTAATTAATAATTTTCATTACTACAGATTATACTAACATTATGACTCATAGGCGGCGAAGGAGTTGTGTTGACGACAGATGATGATGAAAACGTTGGTGAAAGGAGTTGTGTTGACGACAGATGATGATGAAAACGTTGGTGAAGCTGTGTGGTATTTATTTTGAACTTTGGGGGGGGATGTAAATATGTAAAAATTTAATATATTAGCACCTGTATTGGAACATTTTATATGTACAAATAGCACCTACATTTGAACATTTCATTTTGAGCACCGAGATTCTCATTTTTTTTTTTTTTTTTGTTCGATAATTGCATTGATTGTTTTGTGACGCGTTGATCGATTCGACGGTGAGTATAATTTATTTTTAAAAATATATACAAAGCTGAATCCCGGCGGTGTTTAGGTTAGTTTAAGTTCTAATCAGAATTGGGAATTTGCGTAATTAGTGTATACCAAAAGAAGTGGCAAGTTTGCGCGCTTTACGAGATTTTATGACATCATGCAATTTATCCCACAAACCCTAGTCTAGATCCGGATCCAATATGGCTGCCACCAGGTTTCGGTTGAGAGATTTTTCATCGCTCAGAAGCTGATGACGGCACTCCGAATGGCGAATGCACAAGAAACGCCTAGTCTACCATCATCATCCGTAGCCCTGTAATCGAGTGTGAGGTGTCATCGAAGCGGCCATGATGGAATAGAAAATTAAAACTTGTGATTTCATTGTAAACAGTTCTATATTAATTTTATACTGAATTAATTTTATATTAATTTTACTTTTAATATGTATTTGTGTTTAATAAAAAATTTGGTCGTTTTATCCGATAGTCGTTGTTTTAATTATTAACTTCTAAAATCAATAGCGAGCCAGCCTAAAGTTTCGAAAAAATTGTCATTATATCCGGATGGTCGTTTTAACCGGCGCGTGGCCTCTCTCCTCCCGCGAGATGCGAAGGGTCTCTCGGCCGCCGGTGACGACGGCCGAGTCCCGTCCCTCCCGTCCCGGGCAAAGGCCGGAAACCTTCCCCGTTCGCGAGGTGGGTTGGCGGCGGCCGATCCCGCCACCAGCCCGTCTCGCCAAAGCGCGGGAAAAGGCGTGGGACGCATGAACTGATTTTACTATATCACAGATCACATGGCCGAATAAATCCAATGACAAACTTTGAAACGACGTTTATCGCTTAAGTTAGTTAACCTATACAGTTATTTATGGTGATGTATTTTGGAGCAACACATACTTGTTAAACTAAGCAGTTGTTGATGCCATCCGCATCAATGGGGCGATGTGATAGCTTCGGCAGTTCTAATAATGGTGACGCGTCGGTACTACCGGATGTAATTCATTTACATCTGGTAGTACCGACGCGCTACCATTTTTAGAATACTGCGGCCAGTATTAGAACTGCCGAAGCGACATCGCCCTATTAAATAAGCACTACTGCGTTCACGGCATTCAACCTTAAAATGACAAAGTTTTAAGTGCTTAAAGGGACACTCAACCCCTAAGACAAGTTGGGTTTAAATAAAAGATTGAAATAGTCTAAACATGTACGCAATACTTAAATTTCTTAATTTTGAACCGTAATTTAGTTTAAAATGAAAACATTCCATCACGTGATGTAAACCAACCAATGGCATCAATTGTTGTGGACCAGCCAGTCCACAAAGATTGATCCCATTCGTAATTAGACGATTGCAATCTTTTATTCAAACCCAACTTGTCTCAGGGGTTGAGTGTCCCTTTAAACACTTTTTGTAAGGATTTATTCAAACACAATTTAGAAAATACAAACTCTGACTTTCTTTAAATTAAACTTTTACACGAGACTATAAAATGTTGACATCCTAGTAAAAAACAATCTCTCATTTAAGGATGTTATAAACGCCAATAAACAACAAATCAATCCGGAATTGAGCCGATAAAAATTAAAAATACTCACAGTTCATAATATTTTGTGTGTACATTCTCTTTCCTAAAATGAGCTGATAAAATCAAACTAATTATAATTGCTAAAAAACCTCGAGTAGTGACTGTCCTATGGGCGCTGCCATTTTGCAAGATGGATTCTGGAACTAATTGGATTGTGGACAACTAGGGAAACTACACTGCTTTTTACTAGAAGAGCCATTGTTTGTAAGGTTGAACCGACCAAACCAGACGCATCCGTATAAACTATAAAATTCTTACAAAAAGTTTAAATTTGAATATTAAGGGGGCTTGCAGTGTTCCCCTTGTTAGGCCTAGTCACTTGCCACATTGCACTCGATTGCACAGATTGTCATTTGGATTAGTGTTACAAACATATCGATATGAGTGAAGCGAATTAAATTTACAAATCATGCACACTCATAAACTTGATTTAATTCCATATATATTACCACAAGCTAAACTGCTATATTCATCACTTGTTTCTTCGAAACAACACCAGGGGAGTGAAAATTTCATCCACCAATCACGATGCAGCATAAATCATGACGTACACCAATCACAACAAATCCTGCTCATCCCAATGGGCAATAAAATATATAATATAATATTTAGTAGCTCAGAGAAGATTCAACACACTCCAGGATAAGACACACAGGTAAGACACACAGGTAAGACTTTTTTATATTTCCCTTTTTTTTGTCCACAATCTTCCGGAACTCTTGGATAGAGTTCAAAGACTTAAAAATCTTTATTTTCTTTTAGATCTTGTTTCATCTCTTCTTTTCCGGTTTTCTTTTTCTTTCACAACTGCCAACCCATCATTCCGACTCTACGATTTGTAAGCTGTCGTGGATTGAGCAAGTCGTGGATTAATTTCTACGAACTAATTGTGTGTTGTTTTTTTTGATGATGGATCTTCTGCTGAGGGGATTGGGCCCCCCCTCGCAGCGAGTATCATTATCAGAATATCAGCTCGAAGGAAAATCGCCATTTGTTTTTTTGTAAGTATTAATAAATTGTTCCGGAAGATAATGGACTTAACTAGTGTTGTTGTTTCGTGTTATATGATATGGGGGGGAAGGGGGGGGGGGTAAAATTTTAACTGTTTTTATTTATTTCAGAACCACCAGATGGCCATCAGAAGCAAGTGACAATGTTTTATTTATATATATTTATATATATTTATTTATTTGTATTTAATTGATGATAAAAATAAATAATACGCTAAGGAAATGAATTGTTCTTTTCGTCACAAATCTATGTAAACATATTTTTGTCTTTTTGTGTGGAGCGTGTAAACGCCGCACAACAAATTACAATTAAACCAATCAGATATTGGCGCCAATTTTAAATTGCCGCATGCTTCAAAGTTTGAAATGATAGATTTTTAACCTTTCCATAATTTTCTAAATTAAATAATGTCGTTTAAATATATGACAGGAGTGTTACTTTTATGATAGTTTAAGGATTTTCGATGGATTGTGTATTAGGCCTAGGCTGTCTATTTGGTCCGTTTTGTTTACGTTCATTTTCTCTCACCAGATGGCGGATTGATTCTCTTTTTTTTCTAACTAATCTCTTCAAATTTCTAAACCGCTTTTGTCATCCATTCAATTTTCTGTTTTCATATTTCCATGTGGACACATTTTTAGAATAATTTTTTTAGACAGTTTCAATCCAAGGTTATAACGTATTAACACATGCGTTTTAACAGTGGTTGGGGATCGAGTGAGAGTTTTGAAAGTGATAAGGGAAGATGGGATGAACCTAGTAAATGTTAGTTTCTGCCTATTCTTTTCTAAAATTTACTTAATTAAATCAATTCAAACTTTTTCTAAAGAAAACGAATTCAAAGAGGCAAGACTAACAGTAAAACACCACTAAGTAAAAATGATTTTAAACTTTATGACCAAATTAAATCTTACATAACATAAATTAAAGGGCTACTATTATAAAATTAGGTTTTTATCCTATCTGGTAGAGAAAAAAATTCTGTATTCAACCGTAATTTTTGTTTTTTTCTAAAAAAATTTTAAGTTATTGAAAATGGGCTGCGAACTGGAAATCCGTTATAAAAAGGGTTTTGAGAAAATGTGACGTCTTCTTTTCGTGATGTCAACAAACGAAGTGGTCGCCTGCTTTGCATAGGTCTCTGTGTATATTACTATGCTCCCCCATTCTAATTAGAGACTCGCACTACTCACCCTTTAACAACCTCAGGTTATGCACACGCATACGACACGAACTGCAAGTCAAGGACATTTCAGTAGCATTTCGTATTGGGAGAGAACATTGGTTTTGATATTTGAGCAATTTTGAGTTTTTTTAAGGAAAAACAATTTGTGCCATCTTATAGAGAATTTCTTTCTCTACAAGATGATGAAAGAACCTGATTTATGATAGTAGCCCTTTAAAATACACGGTGTTGTGGACAACTAGGGAAACTACACTGCTTTTTAGTATGAGAGCCATTGTTTGTTGAACCGACCAAACCAGACGCATCCGTATAAACTATGGAATTCTTACAAAAAGTTTAAATTTGAATATTAAGTTCGACACTCCGAGTCAAGAGTGTCCAAGTCCGAGTCCGACTCAAATCTAACTGTTGAGTGCGCAAATCCGATTCCACGAATTTTGGTCTAAACCGTACGCTATAGTTTTGGATTAAGGTACGTTAGGGCCCGGGTTCAGAAAACACAGGGGAGCCGGAACCCCTTAAAGTGGGGGATCCGTGGGATATCCATACATTAGAGGGATTAGGCCCACCCTTCTTTTACAGGATTAATTCTATTTTTGTAAACTGATAAAGAGATCAGCACAGATACAAATATTTCTGCCAACTATCAAAAAACCTGTCTCTTACTTTCTGTAGATCTTAGGCTGCTGCCCCTTGAAGGCATACTCTGCAATTGGGCAGCAGCCAGGAGTAAGTAAATTAATTAAAAAATTAATTAATTTTTTTCAGCCTTCTACTAAAGCAATTTCTTTCAAACATTAAAGGGACACTCCACCCCTGAGACAAGTTGGGTTTAAATAAAAGATTGTAATCGTTTTAAATACGTATGCAATACTTAAATTTCTTAATTTTCAACCGTAATTAAGTTTAAAATGAAAATAGTCCATCACGTGATCTAAACCAACCAATGGGATCAATTTTTGTGGACTG